>VOMN01012495.1:0-14332 GCA_014899125.1 Orchestia grillus
TCATGTTTTTATCCCATTAAGCCCTTAGGGAACTACCCCGAGAAGGCCGGCGGGGTGCCTTCGCACGGTCTGAGTGGCCGACAGCGAAAGTGTAAATGCAGCCCACACGGTCACGAGATATCTCGGGGCACTTCCTTATGAGATTAATGCATGAAGCTTCTTACTCCATCAATTTTGGTCATTTTTAGGAACTAGTCCTTAGTTGGGTCTTACATCAGAAATAAAACTTGAAGGCGAAATATCTTTAAAACATTTTTGCTTCACATTAAAAGGAAGCAATTTCAAATTGAAACATATTAATTTCAAATTAAAAAATATCTATTTCAAATTAAATTAATTAATTTCATGTTCAAATAAATCAATGTCAAATTAAAATAGCTCTTTAGATTTTATTACTTCACATTACACAATGTACTTTTAAGAAATTTATGGAGTACAAATATGGCACACAGTCCCATTACAGATGTCAACACTACAGTTTTTGAAATTGGTCTTGAAATATTGATACACAGGGAATTTGAATGCAAATGCATAAGAAGATTAATTAGCATCCATATAGCTAAATAAAAATGCAGAAGTATAAAACAGCAAAATCATTAATATTCATTTTTCCTTATACAGATGTGTAATTTCTACTCTGAATAACCGAGAAATACATGCCATCCAAAAATTTTGCTTGCTTGAGTCATTCAAAAATATAATTTTCATCCAAGAAATATACATGCAGCGGGAATCAAACACAATGTATATTATTCAGTATTTACTACTACAGAAATTCTGCAAATACTTAGCCTTTGCTGAAAATTTTGTAAATAAATTCTTATTGTATTTGTTTTACCAGAAGAAAGCATGCTTTCAAACGACTTTGAATTCCTAGTCGTAATTAGTTTGAATTCTCAGCGTCCCCTGCCTGGTACAGTGATGTATATATCCTCCAGCGTCTCCTGGTACAGAGATCCATATACGTATTACCCAGCATCTCCTGGTACAGTGATCTATATATTACCCAGCATCTCCTGGTACAGTGATCTACATATTACCAGCATCTCCTGGTACAGTGATCTACATATTACCCAGCATCTCCTGGTACAGTGATCTATATATTACCCAAACTTTGAATTGCTTCCACTACTGTGCTGGCCCAGGCAAGATGGATACCTCTGAAAGTACTGGACATTTCAGAAAGCACAGTGCAGACTGCAGTTCTAACCATAAATTAGATCATAAAAGTTTTATTAATACATGATGAATAATGAATTATTAGGACAAACTCATGAGTGTAAGATTAAATATTTGTTTGTAATTGTTGTTACAGTGCCTGTAGTCAGATAATAGTAGTTACAGTGCCTGCAGGTAAGTAATGGTCACTACATCGCCCGCAGTCAAGTAATGGTCGCTACATAACCCACAGTCAAGTAATGGTTGTTACATTGCCTGAAATCATGAGGTTTTATACATTTTCAAAGCTGGTAGCTCCATCTGCCAACACAGTGAAATATGCTACCCCAAGCAACCCCCACTCCACACCTCAGAGCAACATTTGCATGACACAAATATTTTACTCACATCCTTTCCTCATTGCCACGTCTGGAGGTGGCAGTGCTGTAGTAGTGGTCATAGTGTGTGGGGGCAGGAGCCGAGGGGTCTCTGGGCACTATGGGGAAGCAGCACCACAAGATGAACGCAACAAATGCCACCAAGGTGCCTATCAGCAGGATGAAGTCTTCTATCGTCTGGAAAATTAGAGCACAATTAGAGAAATAATCAAACACTTATGCATGGCAGACAAAATAATTTGTAAGCTCTGTATAAATGATGGTGAATGTATGAGCCTGAACAATGACAGGTCGTCTCATTTCCAGTCCCGTATTTTATCAGGAATGTTCAGAATGGGCAACCTGTTACCAATCAAAATATGAGAACTACTCAGACTAACTTGATTTTAGCAAGGAACAGCCCTTTAGTCCAGCTCACTCGAACAACTGCTAGGCTGGCAGTACATACAGAATCCAAGATCAGCAACAGTCACACAAGCTTTTACCTTGTCACAAGGAAGACATATTTTTAAAAGTTGTTCACATTATGTACAAACAACTAATGCCCACACAACACTAGTACTAAAACACAAGCATCCTTGATCAAGAAGAAGTTCAAAATGAAAGAGCAGACAGACACTCAGAGGCAGACAACCTGCACATAGATAAAAAGTGACACCACAGCAGGCCAGTCATTCTACCTGCTCGCATGAAGATGACTCATTCAACAGAATAGATAATTTTTCTGTTGCCAAGTAGACAAAGTATAAGTCTGTGTATATTAATTTTCAACTCTTTATACAATTTTCTAAAACCTGTTTCATCCATTTTCCTATTCTATTTGAAATTACGAAAACACTGAGATTGCAAACTTATATTGCATTATGAAAATTGTTTGAAGCTTGAAATCCTACTTAAATTGTAAAATTACAGAAGCAATCTATTAAATTAGAATTAAAATTATAAAGAAATTAATACTTCACTAAAAAGCCACTCATTAGTTTTGTAAACTGAGAGTGAGAAAAATCCTGCTTCACAACATTATGTTGTGAGTGGAATCAACTGGTGATATTCTGGCAATATATCTTGAAATTTTCATCCAAATAATTTTCTGAAATTCCAATCTGATCATCATGGACCTGCTCCATTTCAAGAAAGATTCCTTTCCAGGGTTTGCATCTTCTTTGCAGTTGCAAAAAACATGAAAGTATATGTATTGATAGTTTTAACTAAACTCTAATTATGTTAAGGAGTTGGAGTTTGATATTGTGAAATTCCAGGAGCTGGAATTAGAATTTTTGGAATCCTAGGAATTGGAGTCAGACATTGTACCATCTGACTTTGCTACCCTGTATGGGGCAACATACAAGTGATTTCACTTATAAACTGCCGCTTGGCCATTTTCTTATTGTATCATGTGATGGGTCAAACTTTAAGGTACAAGTCAGCGTCATAAAGCTTAAGTGCTTTCTAATGATGTTCTCTTACACATGACTAGAGCATTATGAAATGAAGGCAGAAATAAACCTACTTGAGTACATTTTCATACAAAAGACCTGCTAGTGATAGTACTGCCCAAAGGGTGAAAAACAATTGAAGAAAAGTAGCAAATAAAAGTTATGATAAATGTAGCTTCACGTCAAAACAATAAAAAACAAAAAGTATCAATAAAGTTTCAATATTGATGCAGTAATGATATGGTATAGTGGGCATGCTCTAAGCTAAATGAAACAAAAGAAAAAAAAGACAATTAAATTCAAGTATTAAGCAAGTATTCCCTTCTGATCTACTATTCACACTTGCTACCTACAGCCATCTGTTTTCAAGGCAAGCTGAATTAATAAAACCCCATTTTTTTATTCTGCAGTAGGTACCTACAGTATATGTATTTTATGAGTTCAGTTTGAGTATTTATAATTTTTAATTAAAATGCTAGCAATATCAGAATATTTTTAAAGGGTTGGAATGGATTAAATCATATTTGTTCTTTAAATAGAAAAATTAGTTGAAGATTACTAATATGTTACACTAAAAGCTCATCCATGAAGCATTGTACCTGCATTTTGAGGCATCACTGTATATCAGTGTCAATACAGAGCAGTAAATTGAGTCTTGGGGACACAGGAGTTCAGAAACAAGAAATTCTTTTCTGATGCCCAATGCAGCAAGGCACTAAGTGCCAGGATGAAATTTGGGCCTCATTAATTTTTTGCTCAAATTAAGGATTTCCAATAAATGAGTCAAGAAATTTTTTTCGACACTTAATTGCAAACCCAGGAGATTCCAATAAACAACCAGGCTCCCTTCCCCTCATTGATTAGACAAAAATGTGAGCCCCTTGGCTAGGGCTCAATAGCTGAAATGACATCCTGCCAAGTGGTGGGCATGTCTTGACTCTTTAGTACCCTAGGAACCAGTAGGCACCTGCACCCCAGTGACTCCTACTTTTTGTTCAGTCGGGCTGCTGAGGGGGACAATGTATCTCAATAAACAAGACTATGTGTCCTAGAGTAAAATACTGTAAAAACAGCAATATAAGATCTTAGAGTGATAAAATCAGCATATCTCAAGCAATATACAATAAAAACTAAATAAAATCATTTACCATTGATGACAAAAATGGTTTGAAAGAGGCAAGTTCTGAGAACTGCAGAAAAAAAAATGTCTAATAGGTTTTTTTATTGTACTGTTAAACTATATAAATTTATTATATTTTTTATATTTTAGGAGCAAATGACTTAGGTTTTTGTTTATTTGAAGTCATATTAATAATGATTGTTATGTTAAATATTCAGAAGAGCATACAGCTGAATGAACAACTTATGTAGGAATAATAAGGAGGCTTATTTATGTTTTTCTAAGTTATCATAGAGTGAAATGCTGTCCAATGTACTTAATGTGCATTCTAGTACTGCACTTATCTACTAGTTAGTTGAATGCACTACTTAAAATTCTACTTATCTCAACTTATATTAACAATTTCTTGTTTTTGGAATAACAGGAAAGAAAGAACATTCTAGTCTATCATTTAAAGTATCTTTAAAACTTCTTTTTAAATATTCTATTTAAAATAAACAGCACTGATTTTGAATTTTTTTAACTAAAAATGATTTAGAAAAGTTATTAGATAATTTAGAAATGTTTTTCAGAAACTCTGCAGCCAAATATCTAGCTTATTCAGCACCAGAATCACCAAGTGCATCTATAGTAGACAGTCTGCCCTGCTGTGACCAACTTGGACATTACTTGATGGCTTGTTTAGCACACATGTTTTGTTATGCAGGTATACTTTAAAATACAATGGAATACGTTTTAGTTAAGCACAAAGGTTATTTATTAGGAGTAAAATCTGTGTAACATTTTTCTATAATCTATACTTTAAAAACACATATTGTGCATTCCAAATAAAAAATATTGATAAATTAACACATCATTTAATTACAATAGTACTTACAGGCTCTTCTCCTAACAATATTGAATTCACTAGATATACAAAATCATCAAAAGGAGTCATTGTGAAAGTTGGGATACCTGGAATGCAAAATATACATAAATTAAACATCAAATACAACAGATTTTAACAATAATTCATCATATATTGCCTGCCAGTTGATGTATAATTCCATACAACAGACTTGCAGCAACTCGAAGACATTGTAGCAAGGAGTTGCAATTAGAGTTCTTATGAGCATATATTATTTTCATATTATGGAGCTACACACAATGTCCTCAATGAAATAAATAAAATTAAAAATATCTGTTTAAATACAAAGCTTATGCTTCAATTATGATTTAGGTTAATTCCCATAAAAGCATTTAAGAAATAAATATTTACTGTCCATGATGGACTATAATCTATAACATTTTCAATTTAAAACAGTACAAAAGTTTAATAAAAAAATAGCCTAGTCTATTATTTTTTATTTAAAATAGGTGATCAAGACACAGGCTGTAGCTACCTTAAAAATTATTGTTTTCAATATACATACCATCATCATCTCATACCCAAACTACAGGACAGGCAGAGTTTACATTGAACATCAACTTCAAAGATGGAACCCATTTCCACTCGCTAATAGCCAGGTTTACCTTAATTGCCTCTAAAAAACTTTCAATTTATAGAAGGCAATAACTTTGACATAAAAACTTGCACTTATAATAAGGGTTTGTAAAAATACTGAAACTTTTTTGGTGTGCCTGAATCACCAAAAATTAAAGCTGCTCTACTTCATGCATTAAGGCTACACATACCTACTCTACACCTATATTTTTAGCAATACTGCTACAGTGGATATCGTCAAATATAAGCATATTTTACAAGAACACTATATTTAGAAGTTATACTACAGTTCAGGGTTACAAATTGTACAACTAACTTGAAAAAGTTATATCTATTACAATGAATTGATAGAATAAATGTAAAGATTGAATTGACAGACACTAACGCAGCTAAATATTTGAACTTTTGTTATGATACTAAAGGCTTGTAAACATACGTAACATATGTTTGAATTTATAAGTTCTCAACCCACAGGAGCAAAAGTACAAAATTGTAAGATAATATAGCCTCTGAAAAGATATGCTTGACACAACACTTTTGTCTGTGACTCAGGGACATATAAGTATTCAAGACACCTGTCTCGTCTTTGTAATACTTTCAACATCTGACATCAGTAATTAAACGACATCAAACAGACCAGCAATACCGCAGGCGGCAGCTACACTGCATACATTTCTCATGTTCACACATACAACGGCGGATTGTATCCTCGTGCTCCAACCCAGGGTACAAGGGACAAAAAGTGTAAATTGAAGAATACTTAAAAAGATTCCTAAATTATCATAAAATCTAATGCTTTAAATTTAATCCTACACTGCGTAGCTCATTTCACTCATCAGTAATGAAATTTTTATTTTAAAAGGGAATAACGATAGATTTAGTCTCGCTCCAACTCATGCCGCACTATACGGCGGAATTTCGCGTATGATTCTATCACCGCAAGTGTAAAAGGGGTGTTGCTTATTCATTAGGCACATTATAAATTTTGTAAATTATTATAGAATATTTTGCAGTGAGAAATGGCTAGCACTTTAAAATGATCTTCATAAAATAATAGCTAAGATCATTTATTGAAATTTTTTTATTAGCGCTTATAAGCATAACGAGAGCAGAACAGAACTTTTATTAGTTCCATCACGTTTTATCGTTGGGTTTAGAATGCCTTAAACTACTGGCGTGGTGAGGGATGTGAAAAATGTGTGGCCTAAACTTCCTTTTTTTAGGGAAGTACTTCGTTGTAATTTGAAAATGCCTTTCAGAGCCGAGGTTGAATCCGGGTCCTCTCGGTTAATACCGAGAAGAAAAGCATAATCCAGAAAAGAAGCATAATCACACTACAATATGTAACAAATAAACTTATAGCAGACATTAACAACAAACGTTTTTTAAGTTCTTCAAGTAAACAGATGGCCACACATTAAAAAATACTTCCTGTCATTGAGTAAAAAAAATTAAATATATACAAAAAGAACCCTATGTATTCACAACATACACAGTATTTTCAGTGCAATTTTTCCAATAAATAGAAAAAACAGATATTATATGTTAATTGAAGTCCAACTCAAATATATTAAATCAACAAAGTGTAATTTTTTGCTTCAAATTTAAAATTGAAGCGAATGAATTAAATCCTTAGGTATTTTACCAGCAAAACTTGATAGTCATACGAAAAAAATACTGCAAAATGTTTGTGTCTTCAACGTTTTAGAAATACTTATAAGTTATATATGGGCTGATTGACAAGGCTTATATATCACAAGTGAGCTGGGCTTAGGATTAACAATCTGTAAGGTCACAGGTAAATAGTTATGCTAGAATCAGTTACTAGTTGTAGTTGCAGACAATCTCATATGACCACCATGTAATATTGAATGTAGCCATACGAAGTATGAAAATCAATTTGGTTGATTATTCATTTATTCACCTTCTTATACTATGAGTAATAATCAATGACCTATTAAGAAAGTTTACCATAAAAAGTTTTTGTTTTGGTTAAAGTAAAAAGTATAAAATTTAGGTGAAACTGTTTTATTTTTCAACGCTCTGATAATAGTCGATATGACTTCATTAATAGATATTATTAAATAATTCTAATCAACATATTAGATTCAAATGAGTTAATTTGATTTATTAATAACTTTTTACATATTTTTAAGCGCCAAACTTGAGACTATTGGTTAGTTAATATTAGATTTTCAACCATATATATTCTGAGACAGATATCGTATTTTTCCATTGATTTCTAACCACGAAAAAATTTCAGAATTTAATTGTTAAACTGTTTCTTATACGTAAAATCTTTTTTTCACAGTCTTCAGGAAGCTGCAGTGGCGGATGATCAAAGATGATCACAACAAAGAAGATCAAAGCCAGAGGAAGATAGTAAGAAAACTTAAATATCCCATTTAAAATGTTTTCCTTTTTACAATGTATCGTAAAAAGACGTAAATACTTTCGATGAATTTGCTTTGCAAAGTTAAATAAGATCTAATGATTACTCGTGAGGGGTTGTAAGAAGATTTATTTTCAGTAGAGATCACTAGCACTTTCCAACCAGTACAGGACGGGATTCATAGGATCAAAGTAGAGTCGCGCTCAGACAAACTATATATCTCCACAGCTATTAAAAACTCACGGGGATGCGAGGATGGAAGTTCTGTGGGGACGTGAAGATTAGCAGGGATAATTTTTGGTAAGTTTTCTGAACACATGGACAAAAATTGAGCTACCTGGACTTAATTTAATAAATCATGTGTGGAGGAAAAACAGCGCTGCCTCCAAAGCAAAAAATCTAACCGTGAAACTTTATGGTGAAGCGTTGCGATCTGGGGAGGGTCTTCTGCAAAAAGTCTTGTGAATATGATATAGTATATGGTGAATGAATGCAGCAGCGCAAATTTAAAAGTTTCGATAAAGCAAAATAATTGTAGTGCTTTTATTTTCATATATTTCCAGTCAAGTAAATTTGATGGGTCGGCAGTGTAAGTTAAATCTTCCCACGAACTACCGCAGACTTTCGCTCATTGCGTCAGGCCGCCGCTCCACCGGCAAAACTGCTGCATTAGTGCACTAGGTGATAGCTGTAGGGCAAGCGATCGGAACACTTAAAAGTATGTCAAGAATGTATCAGATTTTCTGTGAGCGTAGAACAATTTAAACTATTTATTTCCACAGTGTTACAACAAATAAGTACAAACAGGAATTTCGTAAGCAATTACGGTAGACAGTTTTACATACAGGGTGTTAAAAACGACAGCTACAAACATTGGCAGTAGGCAGGGACACACATAAATAAAACACTTTTAAACGAATACCAAACATTTCAAAATTCCGTAGTATTCATGGCACTGAGGCGTAAAATTTTTGCTTGAGCTGAGTTAGCAGCATTTCCATTTTTGACGAATATAACGAGTGAACAGCCGTGGCCTACACCGAATTTTTGTGGCTGTAAAAAACTGAATCATGTAGAAAATCTACGAAACTACCAAAGTAGGAAGGAGGGAGTGAGGGGGCGATGCGCTGATGCGATACCTCTTCAGCGATTTGGCTAGTATCTACTATACGATATCTTGCATCAAAAATACGATATCGTGTATTCAAAATACGATGCCGTGTATCCAAAATACAATACCGTGTATCCAAAATACAATGCCGTGTATCCAAAATACAATACCGTGCATCCAAAATACAATACCGTGCATCCAAAATACAATACCGTGTATCCAAAATACAATACCGTTTAATACAATACCTTGTATCCAAAATACGATACCCTGTACCCAAAATACGATACCGTTCATCCAAAATACAATACCGTTTATCCCAAATACAATCCCTTGTATTCAAATACAATACCGTGTATCCAAAATACAATACCTTGTATCTAAAATACGATACCGTGTATCCAAAATAAAATACTGTTAAAATATAATACCGTGTATTCAAAATACGATTCCGATAAAATATAATACTGTGTATCCAAAATACGATACCGTTTTTCCAATATGCGATACATTGTATCCGAAATAGGATACCGAGGATCCAAAATATGTTATGTATCCAGAGTACGATATCGTGTATCCAAAATACCTTACAGTGTATCCATAATATGAAACCGAGTATCCAAAATACGACGCCGTCTATCCAAAATACGAGACCGTGTATCCAAGATATGACACTGTGTATCCCAAATACGTTACCGTGTATCCAAAATATGATGCCGTGCGCCCAATATACGGCGTCGTGTATCGGTTGCAGAGCTCGACAATTTATTTATAGGCGCACATTTTAGTGCGGCAGAACTCGTGGTAAATCTGGAGTGCAAACACAACTTAATTGATGAGCGGAATATCGTTATTGAAATACCGCCACGCGAGTCCTGCCCTGATGGCAATTTATGGCCAGCCTTATTTTATTGCCTGCGCGATATCGTCTGCATTACTGTGTCTATGTATAGAATGGGCATGCTATATGCGCATATATTTTTGAGTTTTGTGTTCGTGTTGATTCCAATATATAGTTTCGAACATATTTTACACTTGTGTCCGCGTAATATAATTGATGGTAATAGATTATAAATTTAAATTCAGTTGCTTTGAAATGCAGGTGAAATGTGACGTAACAATGAATAGATATTACATGTGAATGGCAAAATATCAACCAACCTGATTCATTAACTATAATTCCCTTGCATGCTAACACCATCTTCACTTCATCACTGTACGGCAGCTGGAGGAGGTGACTAGGTGGCGGAAGCCATGCAGAACTTCGAATTTTGATCTTCAGCTTGTGCATCACAAGCGCGTCTGTGCGTCCTGGTATTCCATTATTGGTAGAAAGTTTATACAATTTCTCATATTAAATTTTCACAGCAGTGCCACATTCACAACATTCGCGTCACTTCAAATCATAAGGGAGAAAAAAAGTCAACCGGAACCGACGCCCTCGGCCTGCCAGGTGCCTCCAGGTGCCTCCAGGTGCCCGGCCCACCAGGTGCCCGGCCCGCCAGGTGCCTCCAGGTGCCCGCAGGTGCCCGGCCCACCAGGTGCCCGACTCGGACTTTGTTTGCTGGCCACCACAGCTGGGCGCGGCGTGGTGCTCCTGCTGATCGCGGTGGTGAAGTTAGGTGGTGCAGTAGTGGTGTGGTTATAATTCTCCGTGCATCACTTCGGTTTCGAGATCCTCCGTGCACGAGGTGAGGTAACCTGGATACCGACTGAGGTGTGGAGCGGCGTGGTGGAGGTGAGCACCCATTGACGGCCTGTCAGGCGAGACATGTCAACCGTGGGGCATTTTGGGCCAGGCGAGTCAGCTGTTGAATTCGTTGGCGGCACCCGCTTCAAGGGAGGAGTCCTTCCCACAGTTTAGTTCTATGAACATTGTACAGGGTGGCGCATAAGTAACGCACCGTTTTAAAAAAATAATAAAGAAAAAGTATACACTGGGTATCGGTAGACAGGATACGACATGTAAATAAACTTTAAGAGTTCCTCTATCGTTTGCAATTATTCAAATCTCTTCACCTTTCATACTTTTTTCTTTATTATTTTTTAAAAGGGTGCGTTACTCATGCGCCACCCAGTATGAAGTCTATTTTCTTTATCTTAGCACAGTGGTAAACGTCCCTGGGGGCAGGAGGACCGGGGCTAGGATAAATCACCTCGTGTAATTAACACGTTCACCAATCCTGCCTTGTAATTTTTCTAGTGCCACTTCAAGGTTTTGCAAACTGTGAGCCGTCCAAACTGTGTTGCGCTGTGTTGCGCTGTGTAGCACAGTGTTACGCTGTGTTGCGCTGTGTTGTGCTGCGTTGCGCTGTGTTGCGCTGTGTAGCACTGTGTTACGCTGTGTTGCGCTGTGTTGTGCTGCGTTGCGCTGTGTTGTGTTGCACTGTGTTGCGCTGCGTTGTGCTGTGTTGCGCTGTGTTGTGTTGTGTTGCGCTGCGTTGTGCTGTGTTGCGCTGTGTTGTGTTGCGCTGTGTCGCGCGGTTTTGCGCTGCACTCAGTGCACCAAAGTTACACTTTCCTCTTGATCAAGTGTCAAGAATTTCCTATTCATTTTTGACCAAACAAAACGAAAAAATCATTTTAATGAAAAAACTTTTTTGTGTCGTCACGTGAATGACTTCCAAATTTGTCTCGATTAAATGTAATGCTAGTGACCAGTTGGCCTGGTTTCAGTGCAATGCTAGTAACAGACAAACACTAGTACAAGTACATCACAAGAGTAAGGCTTCAAATGAATGAAGGCCGTGTGTGGTGCGCTGGAAAATGATCTTAACATTATGCTGCATTTTTTTTTAATTTCAAAAGTTTCATAGGAAAAGCATATCTATCTTTCATTCACTGTTTATTGCGCTATTTCACTCTTTCGCCAGTGAGAAATGGAGGGGAAACTACGGTTTTAATTTCAACTAGTTTAATTTCGTTCAACTTGAAATTTGTTCCATGTTTTAAGTCCAGACTTAATCCAGAATTTTACCCATGGGTAAAACGAGCACACTCGAATGCTCATCCACCAATTCATCCAAGTTATGAAGGAGTGAGATGTGATCCTCCTTGTTGGGTGAGCATGGTGTTCATCCCAATGTTCGAACCGCCTCTGACACACCAATGAAATGTTACGAACTCAAAAAAATTAATGCACATTCATCATACCATGCCTCCATCAAAAGCACCAACTTAAGAGCCCCTAAGCACCCATCAAATGCACCTCGCATCCATCAAAGGCACCAATTTAAGAGCCCCTAAGCACCCATCAAATGCACCTCGCATCCATCAAAGGCATCAACTTAAGAGCCCCTAAGCACCCATCAAATGCACCTTGCCTCCTACGTGCATCTCAGAACACAATCATCACCACGCGCTGCCGCCAGTTTAAGGTGCGCGCTTCCCATGTTTTCCTTAACAGAAAAATTCACTCCCGCCGATCCTGAATACTAATTTGGCCGGGAGTATTTCAGGGCTTATCTTTGACAGAAGAACGGTTATGTAGCGCACTTGGGTTAATCTTGCAGGGGGTTTCTGGGTTTCTTTGAGGCAGAGAAACCCTCAGAAGGCTGTCGAAAGCCCCCAGTTTTTCTCCGGAGGGCGCAACAGAACGACCTCGCCTGTGTCACACGCACAACGATCACGTTCGGAAAAGACAGGTCCGAGTTACGATTATAACCAAGGCTTTTTCCCCCGGCACATACATACATTAGTGCTAAGACCCCAGTCCCGTTGGTGATCTCATTTATTCCACACCTTCCCCGCGTCGTAAGGTCGAGAAAGACGCGGCTGCCGTCACCAGAGATTGGAGCAGAACTTCCTAGCGAGGACCACCATCGTCAAACGCAGCCTCTCTGTGCTTTGAATTTACCCGCATTGTTCCTCGCCGATAAGGGCTGTTCAGACCCACCTGTAAATTGAAAATCTTTAGATTTGTAAAGTTAGCATCGTCAGATGACTGAAGTTGCGAGGCGTATTTTGGACGCTTGAGCGTTTCGCCTTCAGTCCTCGTGCTCGGGGCGGCAGCGCTCGATGTGAGAGGCGGGCTTGGCTGGGGCGGCATCGTTGAGAAGCACTCGCTATTTTCGCGGCAAGTTGGCAATTCACAAGCGATTGCAGCGCTCTAATTGCGCCTGGCGCCCGTTACCGGTTACTGTGCAGCGTTAGGCCGGCACGCGCCCTGTATACACACGACCCTCGCAGCTGCCGACGCAGCCGTTAACAACGCCTGTCCAAAACACAACTGCAGAGGCAAAAAAATCCTATTTTAGTTTCAGTGTGAACTGGAAAAGCATCTTGGAAGCGGCCGACACGTACCCCATTAGGAAATTTTTAAATCTTCACTCCTGTATTCTGACAGCAGACGCGTTGCTGAGACGCAGACAATCCCCCCGAGCGCAGAATTTCAAAGCGGGAGATTTTCTCGGCCTCCACAGAGGACAATTTCTTTTCCGCGTCTTCTTCAGATGGTGCAATTCGGCGGCCGCCATTACAGCGCGCGGCGCAACGCGTTTTCTTGAGCTTGTCACTGTGCGGGGGCTTGTTTGTGGGTGTGTAACAGTGGCGTGTGGGTGTGTAACATTGGCGTGTGGGTGTGTAGCAGCGGCGTATGAGTGTGTAACAGCGGCGTGTGGGTGTGTAACAGCGGCGTGTAAGTGTGTAACAGTGGCGTGTGTGTGTAACAGCGGCGTTTAAGTGTGTAACAGTGGCGTGTGGGTGTAACAGCGGCGTGTATGTGTGTGTGTAACAGCGGCGTGTAGGTGTGTAACAGCGGCGTGTGGGTGTAACAGCGGCGTATGTGTGTGTGTAACAGCGGCGTGTATGTGTGTAACAGTGGCGTGTGGGTATAACAGAAGCGAGTGTGTGTGTGAAACAGTTCATATAGGGGGATTTTGAATTGATCCTAATCACAATGGGTGATAATCACAATAAGTGACAATCGCAATGGGTGATAATCACAATAAGTGACAATCACGATGGGAGGCAATAGCAATGGGTGACAATCACAACAGGTGACAATCACAATGGGTGGCCATCACAAGGGGTGACAATCTCAAAGGGTGACAATCATAATGGGTGATAATGGTGCAGTCTACACAGTACGTCGCACCAACACTCACCGTTGGGCCAGGATCCCTGGGCGCATACAGGGTGTCCCACAAAAAAGTACATCGGAGTTCGAATTGATATGACTGTGGAAGTATGTATTATAGCTAATTCAATTCTGTAATAAACATGTTATTCGACTA
>VOMN01012498.1:0-28597 GCA_014899125.1 Orchestia grillus
GACCCCCAGCATGCAAGCAGCGTCCAGAGTTCCGTAAGCGCTTCCATGCCCAAGTTGGGTCCGGACATTTCGCTATGGCCTGCCGCTGCAGCTGCGCCGCTTCAAAAAGAAGTAATTAACGCTAACTGTGGCGGTGGGCCTCTGGGGACCGCGGCCATGCTTTAAAGAAGCCCTCGGTGCAGTCGCGAGTGCCGGCAGCGCCGAGTGTAACTCCGAACTTTAAATCTCACTGCAAAGATATTTCAACTCTTTATTTTCGGGCTGCTAACTTGAGCAAACTATGTGCATTAATTTAATTCGCTATCTGGTGCGGGAACCATGACTCGAGTCACCAGCTTCAAATAAAACTTGGGCAAACTGCACATGTTTAGTTTATTATTATTGAATTTTCTTCGATTATTAGACAGGCAGATATCCTTCTTTGGTAGTTTGGAAGCTTCTCTACAAATTGAAATGATCAATAATTACAGCTCCAAGGAACTTGACTGTATCCAGTTTTTGAGTGAATAATTGATCAACGTGATTCTTTTTTGTATTGGGTGGAACATGTTTCAAATTTTTTAGGAAAGGAAATGGAGGTTAAATCTTTAGTAACATGAGCTATGAATGTTATTTATGTTAATTTATTGACGTATTTCCTAACATTTTCTTCAATGGTTCCCTCCCCTTTGGGCAGGGAATGGCAGGGAATGAATTCTAGGCAGGGAGTCAGGAGGGTGGACAGGTGGTCAGGAGGGTGGACAGGTGGTCAGGAGGGTGGACAGGTGGTCAGGAGGGTGTGCAGGGGTCACCAGGGTGAGTAGGTGGTCGGGAGGGTAAACTGGTAATCAGTAGCATGGGCATTTAGTCAGGAGGGTGAGCATATAGTCAGGAGGGTGGGCAAGTGGTCAAGAAGGAGGGCAGATGGTCAGGAGGGTGAGCAGGTAGTCAGGAGGGTGGACAGGTGGTCAAGAAGGAGGGTAGATGGTCAGGAGGGTGGGCAGGTGGTCAGGAGGGTGGACAGNCAGGTTGTCAGGAAAGAGAACAGATGGTTAGGAGGGTGGGCAGATGGTTAGGTGAGTGAACTGGGGGTAGGGAGGGTGAACAAGGGTACGCGTTGGTTTGGGTCCGAATTCGACTTACAAGTACCACACACGCACACTGCTCTACTTCAGAACAAGTTTAGTCGATGTGAATTTGTGTAACCGAGGCCGGTGTTGTTGAGGCATTAGCGCGTTCCCACTGGGGCAAGGGCGAAGATAATGTGTAATTGAAAAATGAAAAACCCAATAATTATGGAACCATTTCTTCGTAAGCATAGCCACCATTGCTTACGAGAACCTCATTTCATCGGAAAGATCTTCTGAATGGAACGCTTGTTAAGCATGTCAAGTTTTGACCAAAATATTAATCCGACCATTGTTCAGTCTTTTCTTTAATGCGAGCCTAAAATCAGCCGAAAAGTTCAGTAGCTCTCGGAGGAAAATGATCAGAAGGTACAAGGTCGGGAGAATACGGAGATTGATGCAACTTTTCCCAACGAAACTGTGCAAGAAATTTTACAAACCACGAATCAAAACAAGCAATTCGCTGGTACAGCTTCTATGGAAACGGCTCTCATGGGACCGATTTTTCAACCTCTGAAACCTGTCTGATCCTTCTCAGTTGGCGTAGCAGGGCTGGTGACCACTGTTATATTTCCTGCCAATTCCCTAGTTCTAATGACGGAGGTTTCTGATCTAATGGTCGAGGTTTTTGATCTAATTGCTGAAGTTACTCATTTAATGGCCGAGGTTTCTTATCTAATTGTTGTGGTTCCTGATCTAATGGTTGAGGTTTCTGATTCATTGGTTGACGTTTCTGATCTAATGGCCGATGTTACTGATCTAATGGCCGAGGTTACTGATCTAATGGCCGAGGTTTCTGATCTAATGGCCGAGGTTTCTTATCTAATGGCCGAGGTTTCTGAAACGATGATTTCCTATAAATCTATTTCAATTTTTTCGGCGGCCTTTTTTTGTCGTGCAAACTGAAATTCTCACTTCCGAAGTAAAAACATCGTCAGCAAGGAACTGCACATGGTCTTTTTAACATCGAATTCACTCATGAAAATAATCCTACATTGTACTGAGGTACCTTTGTCTTAAAATAAGCCATTCCAAAGTCATTAAACGATATGTAGCAATTTATAGTGAATAATTTTTTTCTTCGTTATCTTTTCAGCTATCAAACCTATAAAATTATTTTATTTTATTTTCTACGTCTCTTAATCACCAGTCTAAATTTCAGTGTATTACGTTATATAGAGAATAGTCCTTTGACCTGAATTAAAGTCTTGTTTACTTACAGAACCAGAATATAACTTCAGATTCGTGATATGCGAGAACTTTTCAGCTTCCGAGTCATTATTGCTATGGAACCCAATCTATTTTAGCCTGCTTGTCGTGTTGGGAAGTCACTCAAGAAAACCTAAACACTGAAGGCCACTCGTGTGTAGTTACTTCTTTGCTTGTAGCTGTGTTCCAGTGCCAGTCAATGGCTGCTTGCCGCTTCACTCTACGTGCTTTCTTGCATGTCGTCATTCACGATGAGTTTTGTGCAGCGACGCGATTGTGGCTGTGCGAGATGCCGCATTGTGGCTCTCCTCTCTGCCATCAGCGGCTCCTGATCGCACCATTGGCGCCGCCTTTACCGCCGCTCGCCCTAACAAAGTTAGCCTCTGGCGAGACTCTTAAGTCATTTTAAGGCGTTTTGCAGCAAACGCTTCAGTGTGGGATTAGATTCACATCGTTTGCTACGTAACTTCTGAGGCGCGGATCTGTGTGGGATTACGGCCTTGATCTCAGATGTCCAACCTCTCGCTGAGCAGCCCTGAAAAATGGTCTCGCCGATTGATGATCACTCATGGTCGTCTGCATGCGAGCTGCAAGAAACGAAGCTTTTGTTTGCAACGTAACTGCCTGGTCTGCGGCATGGTGGTTGGATAGTCGTGGTTACACATTGCACTGTTTTGTTTGAGTGGGGAATTTCAAGTGTGTCGTTCCTTTTTTGGAGTAATTTTATTCTGCAAGAGTATCAAAGGCATTGTTCAACGTTGACTTGGATAGCTAAGTTTTCCACCGAAGCGTTTGGTTCAATTTATAAAGCAAAAACATCATGAATTTTGCAGTGAACTTGGATGCTAGCCCTTGTGATGAAATGACGTATTTTAGGCGTCATTAAGGTCCATTATTTAGTCCGGAATATTTCCTTGCACTAACATCGACGTTGCTTCAATCAATAAGACGAAGCCACTGAGGATTTTAATTCAATTTAACAAGAAATGCGTTGCACGACCACCCACTCATGGAACTCTCTGTCACTGCGGGCCCAGGCCCTGGATGGAAGGATGAGACGCAGAGTAGTTCTCTGATGTTGAGTTGAGACGAGCGGCTCTGAGGCGCCGAGCTGCCACGGCATCCGCAAGTTTGGAGGCGTCATTTTTGGCGAGAATTGGGAGCGTTCATTCTCCATCTGCTGTGACCGCGGGTAATTTGTTCTGATGGCAAAACAAGTCGATCGGAGATCCTTCCTGTCTCCGCCAAATGGCGCGGTTCCTTGCTCCAAAGCAGCTCGGCCTGCGCCCATCAGTCTCCTTTTGGACTATGTTGCTTGGTGCTGAGCGGTGGTGCGCTGCTGCATTGCGTTGCGTTGTTGCACTGTCCTATTTAGTGTTGCTGTGTTCCGGTCAAGGAATGAAACGCAGCAGCGACGTTACTGAATAAGTATGAATTTGTTAACTAAAAACACGTGCGCTTTGCATGGAGGCGCTCGTTGTTCTGTGCTTACAAGTGACGGCAATAGCGTACATTTTCTCATGTGGTTATTCATATGTAAAAAAAGCTGCAGCCTCCGCCAGGGTTTTTAGTTAAATATTCTAGAGGAGTTTACGAAATTTCTGACCTGACATTATTGTCGGTTGAATAAAATCATCTGACGCTATCAAGCGGAACAAGAATCGCTCTGCACTGATTTTCCATTAACTAAACATTAATTATTTTGATATTGTATTCGAAAGGAAACTTAAGTAGCCCTGTTGTGACTATAATTGCTTTGTTCGATTTAAACAAAAGCTTTACCTTGTAGTAATTATAGGAACAATATTTGAATTAAATATATTCTCAAATTCTCCTTTTATAAATGCATAACCACTCAGTCACTATTTGATTCATTCGTTCTGTTGTGGGACCGACGAATTTCTTGTTGTGTTTAATTAATTATTTAAATCGTTTGAGGGTTTGACGACTGGCATCGTGAATGTAACGTCGGTACTAGTCCCTGTTTTGGTCGTGTTCAACGACATAAATTGTATATAATGATTGACATCTTCTTGGACGCCATCTTTCATCATAGTTTTTGCGGATAATACTACCGAGTCAAAAGTGCCCACTGAATAATTTTGATCCGAGCGCCCTTTAGAAATTTACATGTATTGGCAGCATTGATTTGTCGTTTTCATTAAAATTTGAGCAACTACAAGACACCAGCTTTATCGAATGGTCAGGAAATACCATTTAGAAATAAGTTGCTTTTATTGGCAAATTAATGATTTCGCATTGTGATTGACCAATTCGTAACCACAAAAATGCAACTGTTATTTGAGATGTACTTGTCTTGCAGCAGAATTACGGTGCTCTACTCGACTGCTCTCGCACAGAGCCGAGCTGGCATGGTCTTGCAGAGCGTGAGCGTGTCGGCCCGCACCAAGCTCTCTCGCAACTGCAGGGTCCCCAGCGTGGATCTGTGAGGTCCGCCTGCAGCTTTTGCCGATGCTTCCCTCCCCAAGAGGACAAACTCATTAAAAGAAAGGCAGCATTTGCATGCCAAAGTTGGTGGCGATACGCTTCTTGTGGCTGTGGCCCGCGTGTTTTGCTGGCGAGTGATGTGTGAGGGTCCTGTTCTACTGACGGCAGAACTCTGCGCTTTCTGCACTGGTCAGAGCGTGAATTGTGTTCTACATACTAGTGTCAGCTCTGCACTTTCTGCCCTGGTTAGAGCGTGAATTGTGTTCTACTAGTGTCAGCTCTGCGCTTTCTGCCCTGGTCAGAGCGTTAATTGTGTTCTACTAGTGTCAGCTCTGCGCTTTCTGCCCTGGTTAGAGCGTGAATTGTGTTCTACTGGTGTCAGCTCTGCGCGGGAATGAGGTATATTCTAGTGACGTCAGATCTGTAGGTATACGAGTTGTGACTGTTTAGATGGCGGTACCTTTGTAAGTGCTTGAGTTGTGGCGGTTAAGATGGCGGTACCTTTGTAAGTGCTTGAGTTGTGACTGTTTAGATGGCGGTACCTTTGTAAGTGCTTGAGTTGTGACTGTTTAGATTGCGGTTCTCTTATCCTGTGGGCGAAGGAGGAGGGAGGCAGGGGGCTGCTCTGAAAGTATGAGTTGTGTTCTGGCGGAGTTATGTTTGCCTGTCAAGTAAGTACATCCAAGTGTAGTGGAGAGAGAAGTAATTGGACACATAAGATTGATATTTTGTTTAGCAACCCCAAATTTATAACTAACTCACACAGAATGTCTATTTTTAAATATATAGTGAAAAAATTAAGAAAAAATTCTTCCCCTACAAGTATATAGCCTTTTATTCATAAACACACTACAGATGCAATAAATACTTGATATATGGTCAAATATTCTTCTACCATAGTCACACAATGACAAAGCAATCGAAATTTGACCATCTTATGTAGCTTTTTACGTTGAACATTGAATCGGTAAGAATAAACCGATAGTGAAGCATTGGTACAATATCGGTGAAACTCCTAGATTATCGCTTCAGAAAGTATCCAATACGCCCACAAAATTAGTTTTAAAACAATCATATACAGTCTCCAAAGATTCTAGAGTGGTTTACATGACAGGAATTCGGTAGAACTTCCAAGAAAATGACCAGCTTCGTCCACGTACTACAGCAAACCTCAGTCAATATCTGAGAGCTACAAGAGAAGGCTATCGTTCTACACTCTAATTCTTACATGGTGAATACTACAGAATTCTCAGAGAGGACCAGTAAAGTAATTATACAGTAATTAACTATAGAAAAATTTCATTTGCTCTGAAAATACAAATCTCAGTCATTGGTAACACGACTCACCGGTTCACGTCATATTAGTGCACTGCAAGTTTTTCAAGTTCAGGGCGTTCATCCAAAATTTCTAACCGTGCGGTGAAACACATCGTCCGTAAAGTTTACAAGAATCTTCGAGTGTCTCAGTGTGAGCTTAAATATGATTTGGAAGCTGCTAGGACAAATGTATGCAAAACACAATTCAAGCAGTCCTTAGAAAGGAGGAATTCCGTTCTTGCACACCAAGGAAGACACCTTTTTGGAATCCAATTCGTGTTAAAAATAGTCTGAATATTGAAATCTGCTGGATTTTGGAACGCTGTTCTACGATCTGTCTAAGACTAAGATTAAGATCTGACTAAAATTGAATTTTTGGGTGAAAGAGAGTCACAATTGAAGGTTCACAGTCTCAGCACATGATCCTTATAATATAATCCGAACAGTGAAGTTTGGTGGAGGTAGCACGATATTATGGAGCTGGTTCTCCTCTGCAGCTCCATACTACTGAAGGAAGGATGAATGCTCAGATGCGTTGTAGGACTTGAGTCTGCGAACGACTTAGTTACCGAAAGGATGGACGTTGCAGCAAAACAATGATCCAAAATATACGACCAAGGGCAAGGCGCACCGTGATTTTAGCCAATGAAATGAAGGTTGTAGGATGGTCAGACCAAAATCCTGTCTAGAACATGTGGCGATAATTAAAGCCAAGTATTTAGAAAAGGACACAAATATCAAGTAGATTTAAAAAGAATGTGCCTTGAAGAATGAGCTAAGATACATGAAAATATTTCCATGAAGCTTAAAAGTAAATATCCCAAACTGCTAGGAGCTAAACTTACGACGAAATGCCAGATCACCAAACCATAACGGCTTCTCATACATGTATCGGATACTTTCTGAAACGTTCATTTGATATTTTCGCCGTAATAATAGTATTGTTCCACTTTTTGTGTACTTTTATACTGAATTTTTGTTACTGTTATTTGTATTTGTTATTTGAATTTACTGAATTATTTTGCTGTTGTGTAATTATGGTAAATAAGCTTTTGACCCTGTGTGAGATATTTTTGAGTATTAACCTTTTACCGCAATTATTACTCAGAGACGGTTTTCATTACATGAAATTATGCGTTCGTGAGTTATTTTTTATTCAGAATTATGTTATTTCTGGGTTTCCTATGACCTATTTTTCCCGATTTTCCTTAGGCCACCACTTGGCCTTTTTCTAAATTGAACTGCTAGCAGACTAATTTTTTATGTTTTATTCATTTTAGTTTTAGATTTTTTATTTTTGACGGATACATTTCACATTACTTGGATAAAGATGCATCCTCTGTTCAAGCGTCTATAAGTATAACTCCCACAGTTTCATATGTGCTTATTACGTGACTTTAGCTAAAGACGCTGCTCTCAACATCAGTGTTCGGTACATAATTCCCTAGATTTTTAAGCGCGATATATTCGGAGCTTTACATGGAGATGATTGCTTGATTAGACACACCCACGGTATTATGTACTGACAAGAAGCTCAAGTGAGTATTGATGTGTGAATACTGATCTTATTCAACCGCATTCCTTCGCATAATTCCAGTGTTAATTTCGATTAAGGGCTCAATTGAGCATAAATATTCTTCGATAAAGGGCTCAATTGAGCATAAATATTCTTCGATAAAGGGCTCGATTGAGCATGAATATTCTCCAACCTACATTTCGTTTCCAGTCGATAATTTTGTTTTGAAGTTCTCCAGGGTCCTATTTTTCAATGAAATCTTATGCAAGTATTAATGTCGTAGTTCTGATTTAATTCCGATTTCTTTATGGCTTTTATAGCATTGCATTAAGACGAAGAGCTTTTTTAAACATGAATGTCAGCTATCCTAGATCATCTCCCTACGGTGCCCGTCTCCTCCGCGTCGCTCGCTCAGCAGACAGAACACGAAAACAAATGCTGAGCGTTGGGAATGTATCTCGAGTAAAAATTTTTTACTCTCCTTATTTCCTTCGGTGTATGATATTTCGAGTTTTACAGCATTATTTAATACGAAGACAAATATATGTGTGGGTTTTATTTGATTCGTTGAAGTAGCTTCAACGCTGTCATAACTTTTTGCATTGATTATCTTTGTACAAAATTTTATCGATAAAACTCACCATTTTTTCAAAATGTGTGGGCTTCCTTCCCTAAGTGTCTTGATAGTTGTTGACAGCTTTATTCAGGCCTATTTATTATTTCATTGCAGCATAAAAAAGTTGCATCCTTCGCGCTATCATTTGCTTTGAACAGTTGATAAATCTTACGATTGCTATGGATTTAATAACCGGCGTCCCTGTTACTCTCATGGCAAGATTACAGCTATCAACGTAATTTTAATATTAGCTAACGTGTACATCCCTTCGAGTCTTTTCCTACCATAGTCACCATTCCGTAAGTCTATTTAGAATGTGCTGTTATATCAATGGAATGATTACTACCCGTCAATCAGTCAGGTCAATATATTTTCTTGTTTTCTTCCTGCGTCACATGATATTTTGTTAAATTCATCACGTTAATTCAGACTAATAATTAAGGTTATCATTCTTACTGATGAGTACACATTCATGTTTAATTAATTATCCTTAGCTAACTTACATATCTTGGATCTATATCGCAAAATGCCGGCCTTGCATTAGTCACACACACTCTAAGGTGCTGTTTGCCACCTACTCAATTCACCTATTTCTTGCCCTTAAATTGTATCTCCTGTTCTCCTCAACTCACCCATTTATCCATAGGTGCCTCTCATGCCTGCTCGTCCTGCTCTCGCATGAATTCATAGCTCGTACTGTTCTCGATTCATGGGTAAGAATCACCTCCCAAAATGAGCTATTTCAAGTTGACTCAAAAGCACATTTTCTTCACTATCTGAGTACAACTCTCTAATCGTGACGCTGGTATTAGTTTTCTTATTTATTCGGAAGGAACCCAACTATCCTACTCGCAATCTGTTCACAAACGACCTATTTCTCGTTGGATTGTGTAGTAGTACAATGTCTGCCGCCTGGACGTTGTTATTTTCCATTCCTTGCTCTAGTAATAGAGCAGCTCTATCTGAGGCTGCCTTTGATTTTTCTTTCACGGTCTAGTACGTTTGGTGGAATCGCAGGTCTACTTTCACTCCGTAATTCTCTCCTAGGGAATAATCAATTCTCTGTGGGTTTAGCCAATCGAAGACTGGAAGCTCCACATCACGTTCATAGAACAAGTAGTAAGGTATTTCTTCAACGACACTTCAAAAGCTAGTATCCAGGGCTAAGAGCATCCAAGGTCCAACTATTTTTGTCGTTACAGGCAAAATGGCAGAGTTCTGTTTTGATGTTCTTATTCTGTCTCTCAGTTGCCTCATTGGATTGCGGATGGCAAGTAGTTATATTGCTCCACTTGATTTAAAATTCATCGTAAGCTTATCTGGAAAGGGTCGAATTGAACTCCAAACCTTGGTCTGATTTAAGCCTTTTATTGTTCCAAAGATTGTCTTACAATTTGTAAGGGCTCTAGGTGCATAACTCCTCAGTTGCTTCACTACTGAGTTTGAATGCTGCCGCATACCTGCTAAAGTGATAACTAAGGTTAATATGCATTTGTGTCCTTCGTTTGACGATGGCGCTTAGGTCAAATCTACACCTCTCTCGAACGGCTTGTTTATAGTGGAAAACTTTCCCGTTGTATCCCCGATGAGATTGTTTATCTTCCTTTTCTGCCATTGCACGCAGGTGTCAAAGTATCTGTGGACATCTTTCGTCATATTTATCCAAAACTTGAATTCCAATACTCGCTTCCAAGTCTTCGCTTATCGTTGGTATTGGTGTCTTCGCTTCCAAGTCTTCCCTTGGTGCAGTTCAGTGCGTTCCTATGTTACCGTCAAGCGCGCAAGGTCGGTGCTGCAGTCTTAAGCATATCAAGAATGACGATTAATTTTATTGTTCTTTTCATCTTTTTCTGAACTGTGCTAAAGTACAGAATTCTCTCTTCAGTAAGGACATTGAGATTCAACGCGAGAGGAGGTGCCTCTCCGGTCTTGTCGCCATCGAGGTAATCTAAAACGGGGCACCAAACTGTGTCTCTTCGTTGGTGGGGCCTTACATATTTGTTCGCTATTTTTCTCCAGCTTGCACTACGTCCTACACATCACCAAGCATTGTCGGGATGAAGACTGATACCGCCTCTCCCTCACTGTCTTGTGGAGCATTCATGGAAAGTGCATGCGGTGCAACGTTTTGGGCACAAGGACTATACACAACACCGTAATCATATTCCAGAAAAGTTAACAACCATCTTATGATTCTATTGCTTGCGCTGTTTTTCCCTTGAATCTTTTCTTTAGTGCGATGTATTTTGTGATGATGACGAATTTGTACCGTAAATGAGACGAAGAAAGACTAACCGCTGCGATAACTACAAGGCATTCTCGTTCTGCGACTGAATATTGCTTCTCGGACCGTCGAAGCGCTTGCTAAAATATCATGTGGGTCGTTCTTTGCCATCCACTCTTTGATTCAGGACGGCTCCTCAACCTTCATTTGACGCAGCACAACTCAGATTATAAGTTTGTCTGGTGATCATTTTTTCCAATACAGGAGCTTCAAAAAGGGTTGTTGGAACTCGCTTAAAGATATCTCTTGTGCTCAGTACCCCTATTAAACTTCACACCTTTCTTCGTGAAATCATTAAGCGGCGTGCAACTATGGCTTAGTCTTGAATAAATTTTCCATACAAGTTGACTGCTACAACAAAGGATCGAACTTAACGTGAATTTCTAGGCCTACGGAATTTCTTCATGGCTTCCGCGTTTTTTGGATTACATGTTAGCCCAGCGCTACTGATGTAACAACTCAGAGATTACACTGGCGTTTGTGCAAATTGTTTACTCTGACCTTCGCGCCTGCTCCCTGGAACTCATAAAGCACTTCTCGCAGATATTCTAGATGGGTATCGAATCCGTGGACCTGATGTTGTTAGAACATTTTCAAATAAATTCTTGTTCACAAAACATTACCAAATGTGTTTGATCGTGCCCTTTTTTATGCAGGACTCACAATTCTTCAAGGTTTTACGAAATGTTCTTAACATCGAAAAATGTAAATTATTTGGTACGTTATGAAAACTTATTTGACCCATTTAATGGCAACCATATCTCATTTGGTTCTAAAACCGCCTCCAATCCTTGACCTGCATAATTCGCTCTGCATTTGATAATTGCTTATGGACGAAGTGGCGCCTCGACATCCTCTACTGTGAAGATTGCGTTCTCCATTTTGTTTACGTACAGGATTCTTGTTACTCTTGTTACCGATATTGAGAACATGTTAACGCATGGGCCGCATAGCTTTACAGTTCCTCTGACCACATCTATCTCTGCTTCCGCCTACGTGAATACTTCCATTACGAGCAACATTTCTCCTAGAAATGCATCATTATGAGCAATAAAACATACTTGATCTATAGACCTGCCGCCAGATGTAAGTTTCAGCTTTACCTTCCCTAAAACTGGCATTTGGTTTGTGCTGAGCGTCTACAATTTAGTCGGGGATCCCTTTACCTTCACTATACCTGAGATCATTATAGTTTCTTCTTTGATGTGAGTCACTGAAGCCCCACGATCCAACAATGCAGTCACAATTTCTCTGGCACAGGTTTATACTAGGATTCCCGGAGAGTTTACGCGGTAGCTTCCTGAGTTTTTTGGATTCACATTTTGTGTTCTGCACTGTGTTCTAGAGTGTCCTGTTTTGCCCCGTGCCAGACAAGGTGGAGGCACGATGCGGAATGGAGACAAATTAATGTTCTGGAAGTGTGGGTCAGTCGTCGTCCGTTGCATCGCATCGGACCTTTTGTAGTGGTTATAATAGACCGACGTCAGGCTGCCTATTGCAAGGTCTCCAGTTATATGGAGAACTGTTTCTCCTTCAGTACGAATTACCTCTCCGTGCATAAATTGGTCGTAGAAGCTTGTTGAAATCAGTGGGCGGTCTTCATGTACATGCAGAAGTGCGTGCGTTATGATGCTTGGGCGACTCATTGTTTTTTCAGTCTCCTTTCTGCGCTCTTCACCCGGCACCGAGATGGCCTTTTTTCTCTCAATTTCTGTAGTGATTTGTGTAATTTCCAGTACAGTTGTATGTCTAATATCGCCTCTGAAGTTCATTTCTCAATCCCAACCATATGAAGTTTACTAAAATGAGTTCGTAGCTCTCTTGATTCTTGTTGTTACGCAAGCTCGCCATTGTGCTTAAGTACGCCGCCACTCTCTCATTCTTGCCGTGTTTTTCAGTTATCATCTTGTGATGGCCTTTGGTTGGATGTTGGACAACATCACATACGTCCCGAAGCTTTTTTTCCGCTTCCTGCGAATCTTTAATGCTTTGAATGACTTCGTTTCATCCCTGAGATTCCCGTTCGCCAAGTGAAAAATATAAAGCCTTAAATTATACCGTCTTGTCGAGGTGATCACTAGCGCACTTCAACTTTGAAATGAAGGCGTTTGTGCTACCTCCCCTTTTCAATCTGCATCTTAGGACCGCAATTTTGCACAGTTGTTATGTCTTGCACAGCTGTTACGTTTTGCACAGCTGTTACGTTTACCATTCTTCTGTAACCATCTCTGCGTTGTCTCCGTTCTCGCCCCCCTCCCCCCTTTCTCCAGTGGTATTTTGTTTGCGTTAATTAATAGGCATCTTGACTTGACTCCCTTCCGTATGAAACCTTTAGCACTATAATGACACAAATATAACTATTTTTCAATTCACTTGGATGATAAACTAATAAATTTCTATGGTTGCCAGATTCGTCAATTATTTATACTCTATCTTTACCCCAGGCAACTACTATTCTTCCATTTATTTTCATAAACTATCAGAATTCCTCGTAGAGTATGAAAGCAAAGCAATAAACTGAACTACGCATCTTTATTTTCTTGCACAATGAACTTAATCCGCTTCTCCGACGTGTTCTACTTTGTATAGCTGCTATATTTTTGGACGGAAAAATTTAGCTCGAAATCTTCCCTCCGGAATAATTTTATTACTTATGTTTTAACATCCTGAACACGTAGACTTTTACGCGAATTTACCGATCATGAACAATTTTTTAAATATTTCTTACTCAAATTCGCTTCCAATTATTCAGCTTATACACCTCCTATGATTGTATTCAATGTGGTTTACGCTTAATAAATACAATCCCGTCATCAATTCGTTGGATTCAGATTATTCAGTACAGACACCTTAATCTTTCATGAATATTCAAATGTTGTGCAACAGATGCAAGCCTGATGCGATAATGCTTATGGCAAGCAAAAAATAATGGCAACTAAGGTCACATTCGTCCTATGTGGTATCAATTACCTTCATCACTAAATCTGAGGCCTGATACACAAGATTTATTTGAAGTTTACGCTCAAATTCTTTACTTAGCACTTTATAGCACACTGACTTTATTCTATTCACTTCTTGTGTTCTCAGTTTGCTTTGAATTTGAGCACCAGATTTATTCAGTTCTGCATGAGTTCAACTTTTCAACGTATTTCACTTTAAAGATACAGTACATGTAATGTATGTATTAGTTGCGGTCCCGTGGCGTTAGGTCTACACATTCTCCGTGTATACATACGTGAACTGCGTATGTGAACGTGTCAACCCCGTTCACTCAATTTTTAGCGTTATTTTGCAGCGATTGTTGGTTGTAATTAGCCTTTAATGCGCAGTTTTCATGGTTTTTGTTGGTTAGCCCATTGAATATTATGTGAAAGTTTTCTATTTGCCCTCAAATGGGGTAAGTGTTCGTCACTAACAAAGTTCACCCGATCAATTACAGTTGAATGAAAGACGTACCTTGCAATGTATATTGATTTTTTTAAATGATGATAGCGGCTCTTTAAAGTCAC
Organism: Orchestia grillus; assembly: GCA_014899125.1. Lineage (NCBI taxonomy): Eukaryota > Metazoa > Arthropoda > Malacostraca > Amphipoda > Talitridae > Orchestia > Orchestia grillus. The sequence goes on from VOMN01012498.1 coordinate 14,006, forward strand.
CCTGCATCACAAGTAGATCATCCAATAATTTATTATATCTTTACGTACGGTTTCGTTATTGCTGAAATTCAAACAGATGATTAAAACGTCTGTGGATATAATTAGCACGAATAATGGCTGTAACCAAGATAAGTTTGTTGCCCTGCTCTCTAGTGTCGTCTCAAACTTCAACCTTTTGCTCCAGCTCTGCCAAATCGCATTTTACGCATGGGTTCGTATATTTGGCTCCGTAATCCAAGTTTCATCCTTCCAGTCTCATTAGGCAAGCAGATTCAGCTCAGTTTTGCATGCTCACAACATTCTTCACAGCTGCATATCTTCGAAGAGGTCGCATTATTCTAATTTTGCAACTTCTATCTCCCTGTTCTGAACCATATTTACGGATAAACTTTTATCCTTCGGTAAATTTGCTCCGTTTGTTTTGTACTGCCTCAAAAAAATTACGGATTTTGAGGAGCTGCATAAATTCCACCTAGATCTGACTCATAGAAGTAAATCCAGTCTCAAAGCAGTCGTTAGTCTGAAGCGTATCTCACTAGTCATGCTCAGTGGAAGCTCACCGCCGGTTGTGTTTGAAGTTTTTTGAGGAACAAAAATTTCTTTACGCATTTTTGCGGTTTCTTATTTTCATGTACTTCGTTTTTTCCGAGATAATTTGAGTGCAAAAGCTCATCAGTATAGACAGCGAGCTTAGGATGAAACGACAACTAAAGTGATCCATCTGCCTTTTCCAAATGACACCCAGAGGTCCTCCTTTTAATGGAACTTTCATTACAGCCCTGCTACGCGAGACCAGAAACGAGAGTGAAGAGTGAAGGAATGCTCTCTGCGATCCCGTGGCGTACTGAAACGTGGCGTCTTCGAGATTTAAGGAAACAACCAATGCTTTATTCAAAGTTACGTGCCGTTTACCTCAGCTTTCCGACCTCTAATTTTTATTCATACTGCCGCACGTACTGCTCACTCGCGGAGGCGACCGAATTAAAGGGTGGGGCGAGCTGTGTATTGAGCTACTGGTAACGGGGTAGTGTGAGCTATTGGGAGTACAGTAACGGGGTAGTGTGAGCTATTGGGAGTACAGTAGCGGGGTAGTGTGAGCTATTGGGAGTACACTAACAGGGTGGTGTGAGCTATAAAAAATGTTGTATTGCGAATAATTTGTTCAAAACGCTCGAACAAATGATAATAAATCAGGGAAAAAAATATCAAGAGAATAGGGAGGACGTGGCAAAATTTTATAATTTAGACTTATCGACCGTACTTCTGTATAAAAAAAGGTGTCGGGTCGTGCATTATCGAGATAGCAAAATTGGTCCATCTCTATTCACCAGTCTAATGCTTCTTCTGCAACTATTCAAGCATGCAATCAATGTCTTGATAACAAGATGCTGCTGTTACAATATCGCCTTGTTGCAAAAATGAAACATGAATGATTCCCATAACAAACCACCAAACAGTGACCAATAACTTTTTTGGGGGTAATGGTTCTTTCGGGTAGTGTTTGGCCAACTCTTCTGCGTCTAACCACTGCCCAATTCTTTTACTGTTATTGAAGAGTATCTATTTCTCATCACATGAAGAATTCGATCCAAAAAAGGATCTGTTTCGAGCCGAATATCTGACAAAGAAAGCTACTCGAAATACGACATTTCAAGTGAGACAACCCAATACTTGCGGTGCAGTGCAGTTGTGTGTGTGTTCATGTAAAACAGCCCATTAATCTACGTCGGAATACAACTCAACGTAAATTTTTCTCCATTAAGTGCGTGTGATACGCTGCATCACACTCCGCTAGCTGATCGAGGTGTGGAGTGCGAGCGGTCTCAGCTGCGTCACAGACGTTAGTGGGTCTCATTTAACGTCTTGGCCCCCAATCTAAGATGCACTCGTAACCAAGCTGCTTATTATACAGCGGAAGAGCTTTATTGCTGGAGGAAAAAGCCCTTCGTATGTTTCTAGTCTTGAAAACACGCCGCTGTATCGTGAGCTTAACTCCGTTTGTTAAGGATGTAAACGACTGCATAGTGCATGTTTTTCTCTTAAATTTGTCCATCGTCGCAATGAGACCCTTTTTCGATAGCGCTGAGTGACAATTTTTGGCTTAAATAGCTTGGAATGTTCTTGATGCTTAGGTTGAGGGAAAAGTTCTCTTTCAATTTTAGAGATATGGGAATTAGACCTCACATACTCATGTTCGAATCACTGTCGAGTGAAGTCGTCACTTGTTGAACACAATTGTACAAAATCGTATATCTTCGTTTTATTATGCTTATGGTACTGTTAGCATTGTTCCATTTATATTATGTTAAACTGATGACGCATTTTCTTTTGTAATTTTTCAACTAATCTATAGTTTCCAAGCTTGCAGCGTGTGAGGGATGTTAAAAATACTCGTATTCATATTGAAATATTAAACGTGTGTCAAAAGCTAAGCAAAACACATTGGAGTCAACTCATTTAAAATTGTGACGTTCTTATGTTACTGACATCAACCGCAAGCAAGGATCCTCTTTTGGTATTTGGAATTTCAAACGGTTCCTGAGTATTTGGCCTAATTTGCTTTTATATGTACCGTAGTTGAGTAGTCGGTATTTGTTAGATTTGTCAGCTTTTCGAACAACGATGTCTCTCATGTCACGTAACTCTCTGATTGCTTCCCTTTGCACCCGTGATAACAATAGCTCGTAGGGTGGCTTGTAGGGTCTCTGTTGTCAAGTAACTCTCTGATTGCTTCCCTTTGCACCCGTGATAACGATGGCTTGTAGGGTGCAAATCGGTTCTGGTCACTCTGTAATTAGCGTTCCGTCAGAATCAGGATTGATTGTTACTGTGCCACTGTTGCTCAGTCTCAATATCTGATGGTACAACAGTTCAAGTTGTAACGCCTTTTTTTGTATTTTCAAACACACTGCTTATATGATACTGTAATTCCACTCCAGCTTAAGGACACACAGCTGATTTTTTGTAAGATTGAATTTTTGATAAGTTTAAAACATTCTTTCTTGTACTTGGTGAAATTAAATTTTCATGGTATAACCCGTTTAATTTCCGTGACGTAGGAGCTGATATGGCTCATTGATTCTGAATTAAGGGAGAACTAAACTGTGGGAGAACATTTCTACGAGCCATAGCTTCAAATTCCTCAATGGCAGTGCAGAGTTGACTGCAGAGCTGTACCCTCGCTTCCACCTTCCGTCGCAGTTCCCTTTCAATTAGGTTTAGACGAAACTCCAAGGTTGGATCTCCCTGCCGGCCCCAGCGTTGTACAGGCGGACGTCACTGTAGTTAGGTAGTATATGAGCTTCAAGCATGTTTTATATATTTTCCAGCAATTTATATTTGTGACGTATTATCTTAATGCCTATGTACACATCGTACCTGTAATAAGAGTATACTGCAACAACAGGATAGCATCTACAGTAGTACAGTGAGACGTGAACATTAGTAATAAAGTGTTGGGGGACTATTTATGTGGGTTAATCGGGTCTACATATAAGGTAACTCTGGCTACAGCTACACCTGCTTAAATGAGTCACGGGACGTGTTTGAAAAGTAAATTTGATCCTTCAATGGGGATTTGTTAGACTTATAAGAAATGAATTGCGCTTACGGTTTTTTGTAATATTTTTTAGATTTTAATAAACAGCACATTAGCTAGCACATACGATAAATTAAGTTGACGAAGACAAGCAACACAAGAATAACTTGGTGACCGCTTTTGACTCAGGGCAACGTTAACGCACAACCAGGACACATTTACGCACAACCAGGACACGTTTACGCACAACCAGTACACGTTTACGCACAACCAGTACACGTTTACGCACAACCAAGACAGCTCTCCTCAACACTCGACCAAGTCCGCCCCCGAGCCGCAGCTGCACGGACAAACTCCCCTGCTATCGGGCGCGTTTTTCCACAGTCCCCCTCGTTGGCGAGCTGAAGATGAGCCAACCAACTTTATCGTCACTAGCGAGATAATAAATGCACGGCAGAGGGGAATTAACACTGCACTGACGATGACAGTGACGGAGGGGACCTCGATATCGGTGCACGAAACTGGAGGGAAAACAACTTATACGAGATGTGTTGGTTCGCCTTGCGAAAAAGGGTTGCTCAATGTATTTTAGTGTGGCATCACAATTAAGGGGTGCCTCCCTACCTACTACTTCTTCTACTCAACGAATGACTTGGAGCCTTTGGCGAATGAACTCTACTAGGTGACGTGATAGTCTTAGCGACTGGGCAATCTTTTTGACTATTAGCATTTGGTTTAATTGACTGGTTTCATTTATTTGACAGTCATTGCGACTTAATGATCTGTGTGACTTGTCAGTAATAGCTATTTGGTAATTTCGGGTCGTGAGCTGGGCATAGAAAGAAAACGATGTTACTTCTAGGTGAGTTCTACTTCTTTCTATTCTCTTATTCTCTCATAGAATTTCTAATACATATTTTCTGTTTCAAAAGCTTTTCCTTCAATAAATTTGCTATGTTTCGTCTTTGTACAGGTTTGTCGATACTTGAACCAAGATTAACTCAAGGAAATAAGGTATCACAAATTGCTAGCGGATACCCATGAATACATGACATAAATCTGATCTTTTTGAAATGAGCTTCCACGTAAGGTATTTTTTGTTTTTGTTTTTCTAATGGAAAAACCGAACTTTTTCAAAACAAGTGATTTTGATAAATTTTACGAACAAATAGCCTAATGATATTTCGATCAATTTTTCAAGACGAAGCTTGTTACGTGGGACACTCGTCCAAACACGTACTTAGGTTTTTAAAACTAGTGAGAATTGCACCAGTGAATGCATGAGAAAGTTTTATTTTCATGCTTTGATATTACAAAACTAATATAATTGGGTAATAATGAAATAAAATGGTGCAATTTATGTTTCGATGTTATGCAGTGAAAATGAATTTCGAACAGAAATGTCTAATTATTTTGTATAATTTCATCTAGAAGAAAATTTGCCTCGGCCTGTTTGTTGAATTAGTAACAACGTCATACGTCATTATTTCCATGAGGCTTTTATACATACTTGTTCCATGCGTTACCACAGCTTTGAAAAATATGGAGGTATTCATGCATAAATTAGCCGTGTTGTACTTTCTCTCAGTGTAAGTAGTGATACCTTTGATCGAAATTATACATTTGAAATGTTCCTATACGTAGCAGGTACCGTAGTGAAGTAGGCTGCCATCCCTCATGTTCACACGCTTTCTTCTTCCATTAGGAGTCATTGGTAGATAGTTTGAGGCATATAATTGTTCATCCAAGATACCGCACTCGCTTGCTTTATATGTAAGACCCTTACCATCGTGAATCACAGCTTCCTGAATCTTGGCATGTCTGAATCGTGAGCTGTGAGATTAGGAGCTCTCTGACAAGTGATGCACGCACTCATCTCGCTAATTTGCACTGGAAAATGAGGTATTTATGAAGTATTTCCATGCTCACAAATACTCATAAAAATCAACTTAAACGCTTTATTGGAGAAGTAATGTTAGAATCCGGCCTTTGATAAAGCTGTTACCAGGAGTCTCGGAATTGTATTTGTTGATAAGCCTCAAGTTAGAAAATCGTATCCAAAAATATTTGGAATTTTTATTAAATGCAAATGAGATAAATACATACCACTCGTGTGCATATATTTGATCAGCCCGTTAACACCTGCACATAACAAGCAACTGAACGGCCGAGAAATGAACTTCACGGATGTAACGTGGGCAGATGAAGGCCGGTAATTGTGACGTGCACGCTACTCATCGCTGCACCCCGCATTGTTGCTTTCTTGTCGCACGGCTGACCCAGAACACCAATCTTTTAACGTCGTACAACTGAATCGGATAAACCTGAATATACTTTAACTATATACGCATATGAAATGCAATATACTGTAGAAGAAATATGTACGCCCTTCAAGACGTAGAAAGAACGAGAATTGTTTCATTAATCAGTTGATACCCAGTAAGTGGTACTAAAATCGTCTATCGCTAAATTTTACGTAAATTTTCATGGGCATCATGGGGAATTTTGAGAACGACTGACAGCCAAGTCAACTTCTAGGTTTCTATCATCCATTCGTAAAATGATGGATTTTAACATTGACAAAGCGCGATGCATGATGACTGCATGGTCATTAGTATCCATTAGTAAAATGATTGATTTCGGCCACGGTAACATGCCACGAAAATTGCGAGGTCGTCAGGGTCCGCCACTAAAAGGAACTTTTATACAGGGCTGCTGAAAAACAAGGAAAAGCATTAATTCGTTTGAATGTTTGTATCTTTGTCAAGAGTTACGCGTAACAAGAGTTTTTCTTATCAGGAGTAACATGATGTAAATGTTCCGAATGTACTTCCGCCATATCCGACCAGCTTTTTCAATGAAACAATGTCACTAATTGCTCTATACTTCATTCGAATGTGTTCTGTCACGAGGAATAGGTTGTAGCACAGAGAGAAACGTAAGCGCGCCCTAAAACTGTAATTCGAAATTTACTGGCTTGGAAAATGCTCTAACAAGCTGAAGAGAGCTCGTCTCGGAAGTTTTTACTATGGATTTACTTCTTCAAGACGCTTGTTTGTCTTGAAGGACTTAATTGAATTCGTGCATTTTCTTGAGACTTGTAGCAAGGACAATCGTTGCAATGCAAGTTGTGTGACAGATTCGCGACAGAAGTTATCGTCCGTCGTTTGTAAAATTGTGAGCGAACTATTGTTAGCGCTACGTACTCTAGGTGCAAAAGAGCGATGATTTAAAGTTATATCCGTGGATTCACGGCACCGTTGTTGTCGCTCGTGAGTGCGTGAGTAGCAATACTCATGTGTCATCCTGAGGAATGTACGGGGGCGGTGATGCCGTTGCTTCATATTCGAATAGGCAAAGGATGCAATTTGCACTGAGGGCGCCACACCGAATCCGCTCATTCGCTCTAATCCATTGTCGCCTCAGTGGCATGATTGCAGGATTCCTAATGCAATTTCATTCTTGAACTCCTTTCATTGAATGCCCCATGAATGGGAGCCGTCGCTTGCGCCCGCTCGCACCACCTCTGCATTGTTGCCAAGTCTTGTGTTGGGCCCCACAGATCGTCTGTTATCTGAGGCTATTGAATTCGTCTTCCTGGGGATTGGTGCGTGAGGTGGTGGCCCAAGTGTGTGGTTAGGGACTAAAATATGTTAGGGAAACTCGAGTGTGTGAGGAAGACAGACTAGACCAGTAACCAGGTACTAAAGCTCACGTGCGACCACAGTACGCACAGAACTGTTCTGTGGATGATTGACATATCTATGGACAACTAAGGCATGCGTGGAGCACTCGAATTTTGCGAAGACAATTTTATGTGTCCGGGATTTGAGTTTCTATGCAAAACTCGAATATCCAGTCGTTTTGTGCTGGACTTACGTGAGTGTATGGCGAGACTCTTTATGCGGACCAGTTCAGCGAATGAAACACGGAGTGCGGAAGCAAAACGTCGAGTACTGAAACTTGATATCTTTTCTGACGGTTCCTAAGGTGGCAAAATTACAATGATCTTTTAAACCAGTCTTGAGTCACTCAGAAGCGTGAGTGACGTAGTTTTAAGGTGGCAATAGAGTGCGTGTTTGAACAGAATTACAGAAGAGCGTAAGTTAATTCAGAACAGGAACCCTGGTACTTTGCACGAAGTATTTTCAGCGTTCAATAATCCACAATTTTGTACCAGTATTTTTTTTAAAGTTGCAGTTGAAGGCGCCATGTGCACGAATGAATCACGTGAATGATTTTAATTGTGGACGAGCCTGTTTTAACATGAGATAGCAAACATTAGTAAATAGGTGGCCAGAAAGTTACTTGACCATTTCGAACATTTAATACCCAACAACTAATGTGGCTAAGCTATGAAAATAAGTTACATATGGAATGAAAGAAAACATCTTGAAGTTTTATTATTTAAATATGATTTTCTTTAAATGTTCTGCATCATTATTTAAACATCATATTTTACGCACAGCATTCCCTTTAACTTTAAAAAAAATATCTTGAGTTTTTTTGTTGATTTCTTCTAACATGTTTTTGTTTAACTCTAGTAGAGTAATAGGAATATTCATGCAAAAGTTTCCTGTAAGGTATTCCCACAGAAATAAATCTACTGTGTTTAAATCTGGAGACCGTGGGGGTCGTAGAACGTCACCAAAACGTGATATTGAACGACCAGGAAAGGGAGCTCTTAAAATTGCCATGGATCTCTTTCTCTATCAGTTATCGCCCCATCTTGTTGGAACCACAGATCCTGTATGTCCAAATCTTCCAGCTATAGCAATAAACATCCATATATCATTTGTCTGAAGTTGCCTCCTTTCACTATCGCGGTTACACCATCAACATCCTCAAAGTATGGATCAATGATTTGCAAACTCCAAAAAAAATTTAACTGGAATTTTATATGGAAACTGTTCTGAATTTTTTTAGGATGCATTGCAATGATTTTCTTGAAATTCCTAGTTGACTGGAACGATGCCTAGTCGAATTTTTATATCTGCTGCAACACTTAATGAAATGCGTTGAATTACACATGCATTTCGTACCGATCACTGTCTACCAGAGCGTTCTTCGTCTGTTGATGAGCCGAAATTTCTAAATCTTGAAATTATTGCAATAATGCAATATTTGGAAGGCCTTTTTTGATTAAATGTTCTTACGAAGTCCCTCTGTACAGCAACTAACGATCCATTGCGAGAAAAATAGCTTTCCACTATCTTTGCTAGTTGGCCCCTGTTGTATTCCGATATTTTTTAGGATATGATAATTGTGTAAATTTCTATTACAAAATATGCCTCAAATCCGTTCCATCAATGTAAGATAAAACTTCAGTATTTTTTCTTCGTTTCGTTCGTAACCCATTTTCATAGCTGTATTAGTTGCCGTGTATTACATGCTCAAAATGGTGAAGTAACTTTTGAGGCCCCCTATATATTACGACGCCATCTTGTTGTATGAGTGCTATGTATCATTGTGTAAAGGCTCAGAAAGTGTAGTTTCGTGTTATACTGAATTTACCAGTTCTTCACTTCAATCGAGCTTTCACGATCTTGTAACTATCCTTCAATTCGATCCCGGCTCGGGCACGGAATTTCACGTAACCAGGGAGTACTTCCCTTGGGAAAGAAAGCTTAAACCACACATTCCTCACATCCCTCACCACGCCAGTAGTTGTAAGGCATTGAAAACCCAATGGTAAAACGCGTTGGAATTCATGAAGGTTCATTTCTTTCGCTTCATTTCCTTCCAGGTTTTCTGTCTCCATTGCTACTTCCAGTGCCTTCGCAGAACTGAAAACCTTGCTGCTGAATTCTTCTTCAAAGTACGCCAGCCCAAAGCCTCGGAATCAGGACTGGACTCAAGCCTTAAATTCTTGAGCCAAAAAAAAACATCTTTCCTTATATCCACTCAATGGCTTTCTTCACCCACTGAATTAGTATAACGTAGGTCATTTTAGCCTCTAAAGATGAATATACGTGTGCATGAAGGCATTCACGGATTGTTTGGAGAGGGCGGAAGACGTGTGACTTATTTTCTGTCGAGGCCGACAACGGCGATGGTCCTCATGCTTTGCGGTTACTATGTACGTCCTGGAAATTTCCCAATGCCAGTGCAACCCACTGAAAGGCCCATTTGTTTTATGAATTTAATTTTGCTTCATTCTCTGATTTACATTTCAAGAACAGGTATGTTGAGTACATGTGGTGCCCTGATTTTGTAGCAAGATTGAAAAATAAGTGAAACTTCTCCATTTAAGATTGGCCTAGAATTTTGCATAATTTTGTTACTTGATGAGATGATGGATTGAATTGATCACTGATCAGAGTGTTCAAGTAAGGAAAATAGTCACGTAGCATAGATGATAGGATTAATATGATGAAAAAATTTCACGGTCGAGAGAGGCGGTGTTCCAAAGTAGACGATGAGTGACGTTTACAAAAAATATCGGAACTCATAAACCTATCTTAGCTAGAAAATCTCGTCACTGTAACCGAACTCGTCCCTAGATAGCAATTAAAGTTATCCAGATGGTAATTATCTTGTATGAGAAAACCATTCTTATGTTTGAATACTATTTCATCAAATTCTCTGAATCTAATCAGTACTTGACGAGCAACACATTTTATATCGCACGGTACTCTGGTTCTGGTTCATTCAACACCGGCCTACATGTCAACAAATGCAATTCATGATCGTCAACAATCCTCCCGCTTGTATTTCACTTCATTTCATCGAGTGATACACTGAGCAATCACTTTCACAGATCAAAGAGCGCAATCAACCGCGCTCAACTTTGCCGCTGCCCATAGCTCACTTCATTTCGATGATCTTTAACATTCCCGCTGCCAGAGTTCACTAGTTTCCTGCAGGTACTAAATTCAGGACGGCTGAGTGCCGCCCACTACTCACCAATAAACAGCTAGCAGCTCATGTGCGTGAGCCTGACTTTATCTTCACGCTTCCGTTCAGCCAACACGAATAGGGTGCTGGACAGGAGTAGCTCCCCAGTACAGACCGTTAACGTTCTGCTATCGTGTTTGGGTAGCACGTCCCAACACTGCGCTGTTTAGTTCCAGGTGGATGCCTGTTGAAGCCTGATTGTAAGTTATTTTTCAGGTTTGTGTGTCTAGGGTGGCGGATATGTGACGTCGTGCATGCCTGTTTTAGACAGACCTTCCTCGCTTATCTCCCAACTCACCGTTGCGAAGGACAGGTTGTTTGGTTTCCTTGATGTACCGTCAAGAGCAATCACGAGAGGCTCCTCGTAACAAGCTGAAAAGCTGACCAGTGCGCGCTGATAATTTTACTTTTAGGGCTATAAAAACTGAGCTTGTTTCAAGAATTGTGTTACCGTGGTGCCATCTCTGTCATTGTATAGCTGAGGGTGAAATTTTATATACTTCACAACAAAGATAAATTCCTACAAGATGCCACAAATCGAAATCTATTTACTGTTCCATTTTATTTGTGCATGAAGTCGAACCGCGAAAAGACCATGTTTCTAGTTAACATTTATTGCTCGACAGCTCCGACTATTCACAAATAGTGAAGTTTAACTACACTTTCTGACATGGTCCGACTGTGAACTCAGAAATGCCCTTGCGTTCCGGACATTATTCTAACAATTCTCCGCGCCGCAACACTGCGCTTTCATTGTTTAGGGGATAGCGTTCCGTGAAATTGCTTCGATTTCTCGGACTTTTTAAAAGCATTTTCCTCCCGTTGAACTTTGTGACCAAACTTTGAGCCATTTTTGCCTTGGCATTCATTGGGAGGGCAAATATTGAGGCAGGGCGTCGAGTGGAACGATGCGGCCGACTTTGGTGCGCTTTGACGCTCTCAGCTCGAGGCTCTTCCGAACGCGTCCCGTCGCTTGTACCTGAAAATTACGATTCTTTATGCGGTCTGCGAAGCGTATATTGTTGCAGTGAGTCGCTTTGCTCGATGTGAACTCGTTTGAGTGTGCAACATTGAGTAATGTTTCGTTGTATGAATTGAGTGTATTTTAGGCTCAGTAATTTGCTTTGCTTTGTACAGGCCAGTATGTACTTTACGTGATGTGCAAATTTTTTGTCACGTTCAGATACTCAATAATTCATTTCCATGTTGCTGTTCGTTTGGCAAGCAATTGTGGCCGCCTAATGTGTATCACTCTGAAGTTTTCGTACTGCCCTGCCATGGCGAGGTTCAAAAATCCACAAAGTGACGTACATGTTTAAATTTGCGTGTGGGATTTCACTCTTAATTCAGCCCTTACGTTAAGAATCTTTCGTGTTGACTCGTCTGGATACGATTCCAACATGAAGCTTTTACGAGTAAGCACGTGCTAATCATGAGAGAAGTGTTGTTTTCGAAGGGTGTCTTGAAATTTTTACGATGTAAGTTCAGTAGCCTAGTCAGGGAAGGATTCAGATCCTGCTGGATCAATATTGAGGTTTGGTCATGTTGCGCTGGAGGGCTGGAAGCGCCCGCTTACACCGTACATTGCGCTGGACACAATGCCTTTGTGCTGTATGAAGTTGACAGTTGTTGAACGCCTGTTGCGCGCTCGCTTCACTTCGCTGTTGCAAAAGTGTCATTACCAGGCGTTGTAGCAGCGTGTAATTTTACCTCGACTCTTTCCTCATAATGTCGGCTGTGCAGAACTCCGTTAACGTCTCGTTTTACTCCTGTCCTCACAATGTCAGCTGTGCAGAACTCCGTTAACGTCTCGTTTTACTCATGTCCTCACAATGTCAGCTGTGCAGAACTTCGTTATTAGATTGTGTACTTGCCTTCGCAAACATTTTTTCTCGAGTGGATCTGCTGTCTCCAGGAAATCCGGAAACTTTTCGATGCATATTGAATGGTGCTTATTTCAAAAGCTATTTGTGAGAAGTAATTAAATTATGAAAGAAACATTGAGCAATTTAGTAATAATTTGGGAGGAGAATCAGTGCAACATATCATCTTTTACCGAATTTTTATTTCCATTTAAACTTAAATTCCGACCTCAACTGGCTGATTCGGCACGATTAGCCGAATCGTGCCAGGCTGATTAGCACGATTCATCAGCAAGTTTTTAGGTGTATTTCTTCCGCGTTGCTTGAATAATAGCAAATAAAGTGTATTGTGCCAAGCATAATATTTTGTTACCGATGCCTTTGTTCGTTGCTAAAGTCAATAATGTAATTTTTGTTTTCTTTATATCCATATCTTACTTGAACAATGTGAAATAATAGTTCAAACCATCGTGAGATTCAGTAAGCAAACATTTCCTCGAGTGTGCAAGAATTAGGTCATTTCAATTTTTTGAATGACTCAAATCATTGTACTGGCTCTGCAGTTCGCTAATCAATATTTATTGAGGTAGCATCGGGTCCAGATTTCGTCACTTTTTCTTTAGCAAGGTCTGCAGGGGACACCATCACCGATACACGATACGCTTCTCAATACATTAGAGGTACCTCATGTTGCCTTAGCATCACAGCGCTACTTCGCAGAGTCATTAGTGATCTTCAGAAGTTCATTTGATTTGTCTACCTCTCCAGGCGTTGTGAAATGAGATACAACTCAGCTATAATTTTCTGCGGGACTATGAGTGAAATTTTCGACTACTCTAAAATTTAGAATTGTTAAATGTTTGTATTTTTTCTCAAAATCTTCAATTACGGTTCATACGTCAAATTCGTATCTCCCTTAGTAGGATATCGTCGAAATTCATTCCATATTTTACATTTTTTCGTTTTTAATTCATGGCTTCAAGCATATAACATTTTTGTCCATATGAATTAATGTTGTTCCCCCATGGTATATCCATTACAATTTCGCTGATGGTTCAAGCGATTCGAACTCGCGACGTTGGTCTCCTCAAAGTGACTTTTATTGTGCCTTTGTAGTTCTCATTCGACTATTTACTTCAAAAAGGATATCTATCGCGTCAGTATTTTGAACTCTCGTGAGACATAGAAAGCCTTCCGCAGAAATACTGAGGTGGAAGATAAACCGTTTTACTGCAGCGTGGTCCAGCTGCCGACACAGGATGCGCCAGCTAGCAGTACAAATGCAGTCCCGTCAGATGAGGCGCCGAGACTTCGAATTCGCCAAGAGTTACTCGCGAGTCTGTCGTGGAAACAATCCGAAGATTACAGCCGTTATTTCTCTCAAAATTCCTTGAAATGTTCCAACCTACAATTCTCTTCGCAAACAGTTTCCGGCAGAAAATAAATAGTTCGTCAACACTGAGGCACCAAAAGTGCTTCCAAACTTTTGTTAAAAAGCAAAACTGTTTCAAACTTTTGGAATCTTAAAAACTTTTCTTGGGGTTCTTGAGCTTTTTGCTTGTCGTGTTTTGCATTTGTGCCCTGCGCGCTGTGGCCTGACTTGCCCTCCTCGGCCCTCTTCAGCCCTCCTTGACCCCCTCCTCAACTCTCCTCGACCGTCAGTACCCTTTCTTGACCCTCTTTACCCTCTCCAGCCGTCACCAACTCTCCTCAACCTTCCTCGACCCTCCACATCCCTTTTTAGCCGTTATCAACTCTCCTTAACCCTCCTCAACTCTCCTCAACCCTCTTCAACTGTCACTGACTCTCAACCCTCCACAATCCTCCTCCACTCTCCTCGACCCTCCTCAACCCCTCTCAACCCTCTTCAGCCCTTCTCGATCCTCTTCAACCCTTCACGGTCTTAATCGACCCTCCTCAACCCTTCTCAACCCTTGTAGATCTTCCTCGAATCTACTCACCAATGCTCAATTCTCCTCGACTCTCTTCAACGCTCTTCAACCGTCCTCGACCATTTTTGACTCTCCTTGACCTCCTTCAAACCAGCTCAAGCTTTCCCAACTCTTCTCAACCCTCCTTGATCTTCTTCAACACTCTTCAACCCACCTCGACCCTCCTTAACCCTCCTCAGCTTTCTTCCATCCTCCTCAGCCCTCCTGGACCCCTTCAACGTTCCCACGACCCTCCTGCGATCAACTTGTTCCTCGCAAGTCCCCCACCTCCTGTCCCACCTCCCGCATGCCACCTCCTGCATGCCACCTCCTGCATGCCACTTCCTGCATGCCACCTCCTGTC
>VOMN01012507.1:0-13968 GCA_014899125.1 Orchestia grillus
GTCTTAAATGATCTAAATGAGGTAATTTGTTCTATGTCAAGAGGAATAGAATTCCTCCTCAGGAGAATAGAATAGTATTGAAGAGAAGTTGTCAAGAGCGAGAGGAAAGACGAGGCTCCAGAGATAAATTTAACGATTTTACTAAATTGAGCTACTTCTCTCCTCTGAAATAATCAGTCGAAGCTAGGAATATTGCTGCTGTACACAGCTATTAATAGTAATTTCACCCGAACCTGATGAGCCCGAACCTGATATACGGACTGTGAACGAAGGACAAAAACTTTGTTCCCTTGAGAGATGTATGCGTTTTCATGTTCACCGAAGTTTTCGTCTCGCAGTAATTTACTTCTCGTAAAAGGGATTCGTCGGCCAATTGTGATTAGCTGGCGGCCACAACTAAAAATATAAAGTTATAAAGCTAGTTCAATCAGTTGGCTTACTTGCAAGTTCTTTGTTAGACTCAATTACAGGTGATACACGCCGAGTTTAATCCTTTGATATATCCCTCAAACCGTCCCGTAGAAATCGATCTATTTGGGACTACTCGGCCGATTTCAAAGAAGTTCTTTAGATTTGGTCCCATTTTCGATTTCTTCCCATGTGCACTAATTTAAGTGAAGACAATGTGCCTTGCCGATAATTCGAATATAACTTGATTTAATTGTGAATTTTGTCACGAAACGTAGAAATTGAATGCATTACATGGATTTGCAGGCGGAAAACTGGGTACGGAGTGGCGCGAGTGGTTGAAGCCGATCATGTTCTCAGCAGGGATCGGGATGCTCGACCATAGGCATGTAAACAAGTTGGCATCTTCGAAAGGTAAGTAAATGTCTGAAAGATGCCAATTAGATACGTATGCTACCTGCATCTTCGATCTGCAGTCAAGACGAGAAGTAGTTCCTTCTACTTGGCATTTAACGAAGAAGTAGGCGTAGTTTCGAAGCTGGATAATTTTGTGAATTAGTTCGTTCAAACTCTTATTGACCCTATTTGGGCCAAAAGAAAACTTTTTGGGTTGAACTTCTAACTTGAAGTCTTAATTGCGCTGTAGCCCGTGAGATCAATTTAAATCCTGAAGTATACCCAAAGAAAGCCACAAAAAGTATACTTCGTCCTTAAACTTGACGTAGGGATGAAATTTTTGTCATTCTTCCTGTCAATTGAACATACCGTGTTGGGCAGATACGAAGACTTTGCAGATCGGGAAAATCGGGGGACCGGCGTACAGGATCGGCATAGGTGGAGGAGCTGCTTCTTCTGTGGAGGCGAGTGAGCAATGTTTCTTGACGAGAAATTGGGATTTTAAACTTTAAACTTTAAAGTTTCTTAATGTTCTACGAGAACTGCAGTGGATAAGAACGCCCTGCAATAGGCACATAAATGTGAGAAAGTATACCAACAAGAACCTAGCCTTGCCTAGAGGCCATGGTAGACAACTAGAGTCGCGCTTTTGGGTTGACCATTAAAAATAACTCTTGACATGGTGTCTTCGGGTATCTCGTGCCCCGTAGTTCACTTTTCCATTTTTCCTGTGAACTTGCAGAGAGAGCCACGCTTTCACGTAAACTTTGATACAGGGTTGCCATTCTAGGGTAGACGCACAGTCAACCCTTGTCTACGATAAAGTCGTATTTTTGGTTGCTCTCATGACTATCTTCATGCTTGAGAATACTGGACGATAGTACTTCTATTAATCTAAAGGTCGTGGAGTTTCGGCAAACGTGCGTAATAATTGAACAATCATGTGTGCGATGATGCTCTAGTTTCCTATAAAACCATTTGCAAGTTCTCAGATGTGTGCGAAGAAGATATATTGGAAATAGAAAGCAATGTAACACAAATCCAGAATTGTCGATACTAAACATTTCTTGAACTAATATAGTTAGTTTTAGACCTTGAACTTGGTTTCTAAAACATAGATACCAACGGAAAACAGCAGAATGTTCCGGTAGTCAGAATGTGCAACAGAGGAACGCTTCAAATTTACCAAATGGGCCCCCATTGCAGGTGCAAGGTGCGTCTGGGGACCGCACGAAAAACGCGGTGCAACGCGGCGACCCTGAGATGGGGAACAAGCTCAACCGCTTCGTGCGGGCCTGCATCGAAATGGGAGAGAAGAACCCTATCCTCTCCATACACGACCAGGGAGCCGGCGGCAATGGTAAATCTTGATAGAAGTACTGTTGATCAATCTTCTAGGAGTACGCTTACATCAGATTGGTGCGATGTGACCCTTCTGGGCGTGGCTTTTTTCGCGATAAAGTAGGATCGTCCCATTAGGCGTTCTATTTAGCTTACTTTTTAGAAGTGATGTTGCTTCAAAAGCATAATTTAGTTGTGCGTAATTGAATCACAATAACAGCACTTGGTCAGGTGACTGGAAGCTGGTTTGACACTTAACGGTTTCCTCCAGAGCGTGACGCCGGAGGTTGAACGACCAAATTCTGAAACTTGAACGACCTAAGTGTATATTGTCATTGGTTCATCCTGGAGCTTTGGCTTAGGAAATTCTTTTAACATTGCGCCTGATTGAAATAATCGGTTCTCAATTGCATATTATTCCATTCTAAAGCATTTAACCTCATTCTGTATGATCGATTAAATATCAACGATATATGAATCGAAAAAAATTATTACAACGAAAGTAAGGCTGATGGTTTGTCGACTTTCTGTTTAATCATTTTTAATCGTCCTGTGAAAGAGTATTTTCAAAAGTTACCCAATGCTTTTGATACTTTAAGTTGTGTAGACTTGGTTCACAGTTGAAGTTAATGAAATTATGGTATGAAATGGGGTTGAATTGTCTATTCATTTCAATGGCAGATAGTTTTGATAACTTTCGAGGAATAAACTCAATTTATACGTCTCTATAACGAGCTAGTAAATTGAACATGAATTCATTACGAATTGAACCAAACCAACTAAACGGCATCCTCTCGAAGTTTACCTAATTAACTCTGACAACTGAATCATCTTTGCAATGACACTACATTTAGCTTCGTACGGTTTTTCACTTCCGAACCTTGCTTCTGTAAGCTGAAGCAGAACATTGCGTTGCTGAATACATGCGTACATTTCTTGGGCTGATACTGTTGTAAATGTCATTTATTCTTAATCTTCTCGTGAAATTTCTTCGAGCAGCCAATGTCCTGAAAGAGATCGTAGAAGGGCAAGGTGCGGACATCTACGCTCGGTCCTTCACTTTGGGAGACTCAACCCTGACTCTGGAGGAGCTTTGGTGCGCCGAGTACCAGGAGAGCAATGCCATCCTCTTCGACAACCTCGGCCATCCATCGCTGCTTCAAATTGCGGAGCGGGAAAAATGTGACTTCGATGTTGTTGGCAAAATGAGGGACGATAAAAAGGTTTGCCGAAATTGGGATTGTCTAGGCGCGTAAATTTGGAAATTGTCAGTTATTTCCGTGTTTTGTAAGGGCTAGAAATGCTGGAAGAACTGGGCTGACCGTTTTCGTCTAAATAAATCTGGGAAGGTTGCTAACTTTTCTAGCGAAAGTGTGGCGCTGGTTGGAAAAGGTTTAGAGAAGAAACATAGTTGGAAGGTTTTTGCTGCGATTAATATAGATTTGCTGATGCAAATACTAGTCATGAAAAAGAAAAAACATCGAAGTCGGTTGTTTCGAGGAATATCACTTCTAATCTCCGGGAATTGACAAAATAAATTTTACTACCTTAGTCGAAATCGTGGAAGACAGCGTGTTCCTTCTTTAGTGCGAATTTTTACTATGCTGACTCGTTACTTTCCTAAATCCACTTTTCGAAAAGTGAAGCTTGGTAAAAACTGCAGTGCCTCTTTACATGTATAGCCATTCTAATCCATTAAAGGATTTGAAAATAGCCTTCATCTTAACTAGATGTGCGCAAATTACCAAATGAAACGGATCGGGAAAAACTATGCACAGGTTCCCATCTGTCTACTAAATTGTTGGAAAAAATAGCGAAAGAATCGTATCGCCAATATCTTTACCCTGCGTGTTAATATTCAATCAGATCACACAATTACAAAAATGCCCGTAATGCCTGAGTGAGCAAATGCCTTTCACAGGTGACAAACGGAATAGATGGCATGCGTGGTTAGCTATTAAATCTTTACTTTTTTTAAAGTTTCATTTAAACTACTTTTGTCCTATCATAAGTCATTCCACTCGAAATTTTTTACTAAAGACTTGAGCCTCTGTAGATTCTTCGTTTCCACATATTGATTATTCGTGATTGATTGGAAAAAATTTGATTGACCTCAGATAAAGTTAGTTCAGTTGAATTATTTTTTAGTCTTTAAAATTGTTTGATAGATTTTTGCTCGCCCTGCAGTTCCACTTGCATTCGACGGCCTGGTACGAGATGTCCAGGAGCAGCTCTCTCCCTGTGGACTTCCCCCTCGACGTAGTCATGGAGGGCCTGCCTCGTAAGGTAAATTTTAGCGAGATTTGTAGTTTCGCTACCAGACTTTTTTCAGCGGTTTTTTGATACGCTCGAGTACGGGGAAATTCTAATGATTCTAATAATTCTTGAGAATGTCAAGAACACGCCCGAAGAATTGCGTAAGAGGCTGGGAGAATATCGCGTCGCCAGTTACTCTACTTTTTGCAATATTAAACGGCCTGATTTTTGTCTCGTTTCGTTAGGACGTATTATCCCACATATAGCGAAAGGCTCCATTGACACGTTGAAAGCTTCGCTAAGCTACATATATACACATGACGGAGGTTTGGTCACTCTGACAAATGTCAGCCAGTCCGACTAGAAAGATAATTGCATCAGAATTGCCGGCACAGGATTTTTTGAGCACGTGGGGCTATGCTATCGTACTGGAAATTTTAGATAATTCGTAGTTGAACTTGAGATTCCTAGAGTATCTCTTCAGGACGGAGTTTCTATGATTTAAAACTTTTAGGTGATTCCTAATTGAATAATCACGGTAATTGGTGCAGAAAGCTAGAAATCTTGAGCTCGTACCAGAGATCTAAATCATCACTCGGACCTTGCTTTTGAAGTTGGAGAACCTTTCATAACTTGCACGGCATTTGCTTAGAAAATACTCGCAATATTCTGCGTAGGTTAAATCGTCGACTAAATGTCCTCAGGAGGTGCTTGATCCACCTCATGGTCATGAGCGGAACGAATAAATGTATCTCCTTGTAGTCATACAACTGGACGTCTACGCGAGAAGAGTCGGCACCTCTAAAGCACCTGAAGGGCGTGACTGCAGAGGAGGCCATGGAGAGAGTCCTGCAACTGCCATCGGTGGCCAGCAAGAGGTTCCTCACCAGCAAAGTAAGTGGCTTTAGGCGAACACACCGGTCGTGCGAGAGTTGAAGAGGCGCGGTTGGCAAATGGGGAAGGTTCACGTGATTTGATTTTTAAGTCACTGTCCAGGTGGCTTGCAGTGGTATATTGACACTGGCTTTCAGTTCTTGTTAGGTGCCAGAAGGGAAGAATGAAAGTAGAGTTCGGTACAGATTGTACTGGTGAAGAAAAGCATGGAAGTGAAAATGAGAAGACAGGATTAGAGGAAAATGGCAGAAACTGCATAATTGGGGGACTGCCTGTCTATTTACAGGTTTTAAGCATTTCATATTATATACATAGATCCCCATCAGGGCTGTTTCATTTACAAATATATTAATGTATATGCAATTACCATTCAGGTTTCATTTACCAATTGCTTATATTTTCACATGCATACTAATCGGCAGCTCTGCACATCTGTATTCATACTAATTGACTCAATGGAACAAGATTGGGTGAATACTCCATTCCAATGTATGTACAACGATTTTTATATGCACCTACTATAAATATGTGAATTTCTTTGATTCACATAGATGTCATAGATGTACAGTATATTTTCCAATGTACACAGATTTAGTCTGAAGTATAAAATTGGTATAATTACCTATTGCTGGTTTTCCTTTATATTCCAATTGAAAAGTCTGTCCATCTATATACAACACTAGCTCTACAGAGCAATACTAGATGCTTAACTGCTGATGAATGTACAACTATGATATTAAATTAATTTGTTATTAGTATATATATTTATTTTAAACACTTGGATGTACAGTGTATATTTACAATACACAGATTCACACAGGTACATTAACACTTTAAGTGCGGTTCTCCACACAGGTAAAATTTCATGNCGTGACCACATGTGGACACGTCGCGCTTAAAGTGTTAATTGCGTTAATGTGTACGTGTATATATTTTCTTCCTCGCCAATTGAAAGTAAATACATATTGGTAAATATGGAACCATTTGCTAGTCTAGAACATGTATACAAAATGCTTTGTAGATTTCGGTTTTACCTTAATTCATAAGATATATACTTTGTGACTTCTATACTGATAATGTATGGATATATCTGCAGTTTCATCCCAAACACTAGCATACATGGACAGATTAGATTCACATGTACGCTCCTAATAGCACTCGCATACTAATTACATAGGTGGATAGTTTTACACGTGCACATATTTTATTCTTTAACATTTGTGTAAGGTTGTATACTAATATAAAGTATAAATTTTTACTACCTATATGTACAGTAGGCGTTATGTTACCTAACTAGTCTCGTCTAGGTGGAGTTCAGATTCGTATACCCAATTTATTGCCAACCTATCGCTGCGTACATACATGCATTTATTCCTACATGTTCTATAGATTTTGTTAACTTAGTTTATTTCTTTTTTATTTTTATTTAGCTACTTTTTTGTTATAATATTTCTATATTCCTTTTATTTCACTTTTATTTAGTTGTATTTATATATACATTTTTTTCAGTGACCATGTGGATGCAATAATTACTAAACGTACCTGAACAGTGACCCTTAACAGGCTAAGGCTATATCGAGACATAAGCTCTAAGGAAGTAATCAATCGTACCGGATACTTGTCAGAACTCGTTAGCAGAACGAAAGTAATCGATGTCTAAAGTGAACATTGAACCTGCTAAAGTACGCAGCTTGAAATTATGATCAATTTGGCTGTGCTAGTTCAGGGAATTATTTAATTTGCATTATAGCACAAACGACTTTTTTCACAAATCATAGTTTTGGAAATTTTTGAAGAGTAGTGGGTGCAGTCGCCGGTTGGTAAATTACGTACGAGTGCCCCGAAGTACTCTTTCATGCCAGTGCTAATTAGATTGCTCGCTTTGCCAAGCGAAGTAAAGCATCTTTATTTTGGTTTTGTTTGGATAAACTGAAATGCTTCAAGAAATTCGAAATATGGGAGAGTTTCCACCTCCGTAGCTGAGCAATAAACGACAAGGCGTGAGCTTGACAAATGCGTGAGCTTGACAAATGCGTGAGCTTGACAAATGCGTGGAAATGTTGGTCCGAAAGAAAAGTCGGTGAACCTGTTTTGATGCCGAGCATTAATATTAGGAGTGTGAACTGCAGAAGCGTGATGCAAAGTAGCAACACATGCTCGCCGTGCGTTTCCCGTTAGAGGCTTTCAACTTCCTTCCTTCTCACGAGTGAGAGATATTTTCCAATGACGTCGTCGTACTGTTTTTGGTACTAGAAGTTTCCTCCAGGTACGTAGAGGGCTCCATAAACTCTTAACCTCGAACAAGCGCATTGAATTAGTGGATCACTGATATTTGAATAGACACGAGTAAGATGTTGATGCAGAAAGCTTTCGAAGGTATAGAAACCACTTGTGAAACTGAACATGTGTATTGAACGTTTTGGCTAGATCTTTTTAATAGAAGAGTAGCAGACAAAGTACAATCGTGGGCTCCTGCTGAAGCCCTGCACCGTCAACTCCTTAGAAAATCAGACATTCGTAGCTTCTTCCTCCGAAATTATTCGTTCCCTCTTTCCTCAGGTTGACAGGTCGGTGACGGGGCTGGTGGCGCAGCAGCAGTGCGTAGGAGAGCATCAGCTGCCGCTGGCCGACGTCGCGGTCACTGCCTGCTCCTACTTCTCGCACGTGAGTAACTCCTCGAGGTTTGGTTCTAGGAAACTTGACTCCCTTGAGTGCTGAAGGGGTACTTTCATATCGGGCTCATTTTTTTATTTGCTTCTGTAAATAAATTATGAACGGATTTGAAAAATTGACTCTAAGCAATGTCACATATCACCTTTCTGGCTACGTGATTCCCAGGAGAGTAGTTTTACTCCTAGAAAAATAACGTTGCAAGAAACGTAAATGATTTGAGCTCTCATTCCTTCAACATCCCATAGGTCGTCGATTTTTTGATCATTCAGAGTTGACAATAAAAACAGACAAAGGTACAGACAGCACAGTTTAAGATTCAATTAAAAAAACTAATTAAATTGACGATTTTGTTGAGCTCGTAAGTTCCATTTCTAATCACGGAGTTAATAATCCACTGTTGCCCATGTAGTCTTGTTAAATGGCATTTTATTTTGCTTGAAAAATTCTTGCACACGTTTACCAGTGTACTAACGGCGATTGGTCTTGCATTCATATTGTATGAAGAATTATGGGAGAGCAATTACTTGGTGCATAAGGTTAGGGACTGAAGCAAATTTCTCTTCATTACTAGAAGAAATCAATCGTGTTCTACAAATCTACAATGAGAGATGGTTTCCTTTCCCTGCCTTTAAAACTTTTTGGCGTCTCCAAATTCTTAGATTTAAATGAAATGAAAATTCTAATTAACCGTTCTTTGGTGAGGCCAGGAGGGCATCGCGACCAGCACAGGAGAGCAGCCCATCATCACCACTGTGGACCCGCCAGCGGGGGCCAGGATGAGCCTCATGGAGGCGCTGGCTGGGATGGCCATGGCGCCTGTGTCTGCTCTCAAGGTATGGCGTGGGAGGAGGGAGAGGAACCTCAATGCTGGTAAAGGTAAGGGCGGGAGAAGACGCGGATGACTCAAGGTATGGGGGAGGAGGGAGAGGAACTTCAATGCTGATAAAGGTAAGGGCGGGAGAAGACGCGGATGATACTGGAACGCGGCGAAATGAAAAGTCTTAAAAAAGTGGAAGAGGAATTTATTTTGGTGCATGATGGATAATTTGCGTGCTTTCTCAAATGCAAGAATATTTGTTGATGTAAGGTAGCTTACAGGTCTGAGGAAGTGCTTCAATGTTGAATCAACCTTACGAAATGAACGGTAGTTATTAGTCATGACCCATGAATTTTTTAAATGTAAACTGGAAGGAGAATTCAATTAGTTGCTAGAAAGCAAATTATATCTGCAGGGACTCTGTTTGTTTGGTTCATGGCGCAAAATCGGTATCTGGGAACTATATCAAATAATGCTTGAAAAGTAAAATCCCTAAAATTGCATTTCATTAGCCAAATGAGAGCAATGAATGTATTTTTTTCAGTTGAATATTGAATTTGCATCAAACTAGTGAAGCACCTTCGGGACACACGGTAGTGACGGCTATGATGCATTTGACTTGCACGTGCGTTGCTTAAGATGACTTGCAGAAGAAGATAAACAACACGATAAAAAACAAAATTCATTCTCGTACGTTTAAATTCTTCATACACATTTACAACATAATTTGATGCACATTTCCGCTAATTTTGGTAATTACTTCCAGGATATTAAATGTTCCGTGAATTGGATGTGGCCAGCGAAGTTGAAGGGTGAAGGAGCCTCCATGTACGAGGCCTGCTCTGGTCTCTGTGCCCTCATGAAGACCATTGGAGTTGGAATCGACGGCGGCAAGGACTCGCTGGGGATGGCCGCGCAAACGCTGAATGCCAACGGCGAGCCCAAAGAAGTCGTGAAGGCTCCTGGGACCGTCGTGGTCTCAGCCTACGCCCAATGTCTCGACATCACCAAAGTAGGTATTGGTATTTTTTGGGGAAAAATGCTGCAGCAGGTACCGGGAATCTAGAGTATGAATCCGTGAGAAGAGTAGAGTTCATAAATTCTACTGACAAGATACGGTGGGTCCTTGTAATGCACTGCGAGGGACTTGAAAAACCGATGAATCTTGGTTGGTGCATATCGTTTGAAGGGGAAAGTCAAGCAAATTAGAATTTTTTCGTTCAAGGAACGTTTATAATTTAATTTTGGCGAGGCTCAAAAGCTCGAGTTACACGGAATTAGTCTTTGAAATAGCTTCACTAGTATAACACAGCCAATAGGCTCACAGAGGCATGTCTGGTGGAGCAGAACGGTAAGGAACTTTTACTTGGTCGTATTTAAACTAATAAAACTTGAGTCACGTGCTCTGCACTTTCACTTCACGCGTCCCATATATTCATGTTTAGCACGATGCTGACGCGTTGTGCCTCTGGTGTACCACTTACCCACTGCCACGTGGTGGTGTACCAGTGCGCTTAAACTCGTTTAGCTTGACTTGACAAACCCAATTTGCATTATTTAAGCCATTAAATTTCATTGATCATTGTATAAAGGAAACAGAAATGATGAAAGCTTGTGTAACTTCGAAACACGAAAGCATCTCTGAACTCTAATTCAGCCACCTTCATGGAACCACCAAACTATCATTCATACGCATGCAACGTGTTAGATATCAGCGATACCTAGGCGTTCAAATTGAATCCCACATGAACTTGTTTACATCCAGGTGCTCACACCGGACCTGAAGGGCCCCAAAAGAAGGCAGGAGACCCGCCTGCTGTGGGTGCGGCCCTCCAGACAGCTGCGTGCCCGGCTGGCAGGGTCTGCCCTCGCCCAGGTCTACGCAGAGCTGGGGTCTGAGACGCCAGACTTCACGGAGGAGGACGCTGAGCTGTTCATAAAGGCTTTTGACGTCATCCAGGAGCTGATCATGGGTAATTCAACGCTATTTGAAACAGTGGTACTAAATGGTTCCGTATCATATGTGCTGCTAAAACCGTAAAAGCGTAACCGTAAAATGTTCAGAACCCTGGACACAGTACATGATTCACTCAAAGCGGCAAAGAACCTAACCATTCTGTGAACTTTCAGGCTGTTCATACGTAATCTTTACCGCTGTTATCGACTTGATTCATATGTCGTGATTATGTCCTGAAATTGCCAGAAAAATGACCGAACGTGAATGCTCAGCAAAATTGGCAATTTTTAAAAATCTATACCGGTCGTTTTTCTTCGGTATTCTTCGGCATTCTTCGGCATTCTTCGGTATTCTTCGGTATTCTTCGGTCAGAAATCATAGGCGACGCATGGACTTCAGCCAGATTGACGAATAGGCTTAAGACATAAATTGCTAAGAGCCACACTGTCGTTCAGATCCTGGGGAAAGTCTTTAATAGTCCTGCTGAGATGTCGTATTTCATGGCCAGCGTTTCCCCCGAATCCGCAGAGAGAATAGATGGACGTACCCTGTGTACCCCTTGTTCCGTTGCCTGGAATCGCTAACCGTTGCCTGAAATCGCTAATGAATCGATCACACGGGCGTGCAGACGGTCAACTCCTGGCGGGTCACGACGTGAGTGAAGGTGGCGTGGCGGTCTGTCTCGCCGAGATGGGCTTTGCTGCCTGCTGTGGACTGGACATCCTGCTTCCCCCGCTGTCGGAGCAGCAGTCCACCTGTGCTAAATCGCCCGACGAAGTGGAGCCAAGTTTGGCTGCCCTCTTCTCCGAAGAAATTGGGTGAGGTCGAACGGTCTAAATTCGGCACACCGATCGTGAAAAATTTAAGAAGCAATGCATTTCCTGTCGGGAATATTTTGAAGAAACTCGTTGCCTGGAGTGATAGCCGTTTAGTTTTACAATTGGGGAAAGCTTTTGTTTATAGTTAGTGGGAATATGTCACGATGGTTAGAGATGATCGTTTAATATAATTAGCGATAATATGTGGTAAGCGTAGTGTGAAAACTATTTGAAAATCAACTGTGGAATCATGAAAAATGAAAGCTGTATCGAAAATCGTGAATTAAATTCAGTGTTGGTTACAGTATGCTTGTATATGACATACTTAAGGCGAGATATAGCTTTGAATTGGTTATACTGCAGCGATCACTTCTTGTTAAACTTGCTGATGAAATATTCACCTTTGTAAAGTGAAGCGTGCAGGTGCGTACTAAATATAAAGAGGGATTTGCAGGTGGATCTTTGAAGTGGCGTACGAGAAGGTCGAAGAAATAAAGGAGAAATTTGCCGGCATTCCCTGCTTTGAAATTGGAGGCGCCACAATTGCACCTAAGGACAGGAACACGGTAAGAAATGGTCGTCCTTGGTCCAGATCAAAAGGTCTTTGGGGCGCGTCTCTACCATAAATTTAGTCCGGCAAAGAGCCACATAACAGGATATTGACGAAAATCTAAATTATAGAAAGTATCATTATCAACCGTTACTGAAATTATACCATATTGAAACTGTTGATGCTTATAAACTATTATCGAGGATCAAATGCTGTTTCAGAATTATCAATGAAGGATATCTGAAACGCTAAAATTGTTTATACTTTCTCACACGGTTATTTAAAAACAAAGCATACCCGGATAGTGACCACACAAAACTTCGTGTGTAAAATGCATAACTTTATTTTATGGTTTCAGATAATTTGTTTCAGTCAAAACCGATTTGTCCGATTGAAAAAGCTAGATAACTTTTATCGCAACTCTCGATCTTATTTTAAGTGCTGTTGAAGGCCTAGGGCATCAGGAGCAACTCGGCTGGGAACGCAAGAGTTCGAGAATCAACGGAGGAAGTCGTGACTTTGTCGTCTATTTCAGTTTACGCACCCGACTTTATTGCGTTAAAACTTGAAAAGATGAAAATTTACAACGGTTGATTGCGATTTACAACGGTTGATTGCAACCTTGTGGACCAATGCAGTAGGAAACTATAAAATGCTTGAAATGCTTAATTGAAATTTTTCAGACGATGAAAGAAATGCGAAGCTGAATATTTGCGTGACATGCTAATCATGAACCACACCCGCTGTTTCCAAACTCTGCTGAAATTTCTTGCTTGCTTTAGAATCATTCTAGCAGTTAGGTTAATTCTCACTACTGGAAACAGTCTTGATGAATTCTTCCATAAATCTAACCTTTCATTAAAGAAATTCACGAATCGTGCAAATAAAACCTTTATTTCATCAGTTTGTGATCCGAGGAGGACCGGACAAGAAAGTTTGGATCAAGACCGAGATGACTAAGATACGTCAGGCTTGGGAGCAGACCAGCCTGCAGCTGGAGCTCTACCAGACCACCAGCTCATGCGTGCTGCAGGAGTATCAGTCTCTCGTCGACGAGAAGACTGTCGACACCTACAAGATAAAATTCAACTACAAGCCTCGGCTGTCGCGTAAGTACTCGGCTAACGTTCGAATGCCATAGCGCAAAAATGAGGCGCATGAGCAGCTTTGGGTTAGCGGAGAAAAATACTAGTGTCGCTGGAATGCTCATGTAGAAAGAAATATGAACTTATATATGAAGAGATTTTTCTTAAACTTCATAATTCATGCGTTAAAATATCTATGATTAAGATTGGAACTCTACACGTAAATGCCTGTGTCGCACCCTTCATAAAAAATACAAAGATCATTGCGGTATTCATGATACAGCTTGATTATAAACGTCCACGCTTCGAAGTTCTAACCGCGAATTCTTTACGGATGCTGCCAACTAGTATCTAATGATCAATTTTTCAGAGACCTACACCATTAAAACTTCATCTTTGATAAATAAGGTTTTTGAAAACATGATTTTGTATGTCCCTACATTAGATTCTATCGGCCGCTTTCGTCTCCATAAGCGCGAGTTCTGCAGCCAGTATTGTTTATCGCCCGACAGCTTTAAAGTATTGAATTATAAATCATAGTTTCATTGCGCAAGAAAAGTCTGTCAAACTATTCACCAGAATCTTAAATCGTTCTCTCAAGTGACCCCACTCAAGAGTCCTCTTACCTTAATAAGGAAATGGCATCGTCGAAGGAAAGCTGCTAACGTAGTCCTATACAGGGTGTCCCAAAAGAAACAATACCAAATTTTCAAGGGTTGTCATTCATAAACTATCAAGCTTACAAAAACTCGGAAAGTTACATTTTGTTATCT
>VOMN01012508.1:0-53856 GCA_014899125.1 Orchestia grillus
GCCACGCCAGGCATACAACTTGCTCCTTTGGTCTCTCCATCAGCTCATGTGGTCTCTCTACTGCAGTCGTGCTGTAATATGAAAGCCTCGTTGACCAAACGAAAGTGTCCTGATGGCGGCGACCGTTACATAATATTCCCCTGTATTTGAATTACACTCGACAGATGTCGATTCAACATCTGAATCGCTATCTTTTAGGGTGTTGTCTGGTGATTCATCAGCACAATGGTTTTCAACACTTGCCGGTGTCTTTTAGAGAACTCCGAAGTTTTGCCAGAATTTCTCCTGGTGGAGATTTAAACTTCCTTTTCAAATTTTGCCTTGGTCCTCGGTAATGTAAGTCAAGAAAATCCAAGCCGTTAAACTGTTCTCGTGAGGAAAATTCATGGAATTCGAGCTGCCGCAATTATTTATTATTTTTTGAACTTCTTAAGGTCATGCATTTCAGTTACATTTTACTGTGGTATTTACTGGAAAGATCATTTTTTAATAAGTCTAATACGAGTATAACTGTAAAAAAGACAGAAATTTAAAATAGATTTTCAACGGATACTGTTTAAAGCATTTTGTTCAACTACTGTTATTCGAATCTCTGCAGCTTCGGCTGGCATAACTTCTTACTTGACTGGTATAACTGTGTTACTCACACCAGAACCCGTTGTACAATTCAAACTTCATCGTCGGCACATAAGGTTGCGGTCTTCGCTGTCAGGGAACGTGCATCAATTTACTCTTGGCGTTTAGAAAATGTATAACATATTTGTGATTTAGCCACTCATAAAAAAACTCATCTGAGACAATAATTCCGGTTTCATTTCTTTGTTTCAGGTGTTCATCTCGATAAGTTTTCATTATGGCGAAAGACTCAACACTGCTGTTGCTCCTGCTGCTCTGCTGCCTCTCAGGTGCGTGTTACTGACATATTATTTCATAATTTACGTTAGTTAATGCAATCCGAAGTATGAACTGAATTTAGATTTTGGGGAGCGCATTGCAGAGTGTGCGGATTTCAAAGCGTATCCTGAAGAACTATTGTTCGCAAGTGTTCTTGTATTTCACTTATATTATTCTCTAAATTTCAAGGCTCTTTTAAGCAATTTATTCTGCTTTGCAGAGCACTGGACGAAAGAGTTTCATTTTTCAGTTCTTCTACAGAAAATTTAGTGCGAAAAATTGTGTGCTACTACTAGAGCTGGAATGCGAGCCTGGAAGAAAAGGTAATGCAACATTTACGGTAGTTCGCAGCGCTTTTCATCTTAGCTTCGAAGAAACACTGTGCGATTTATTCTCTCAGGAACTCACTCAATGCATTTTATATTGCTCGTATCTACGTATCTTGCCTTCCATTTCTGCTCCAGTTATTTCATTTATTATACACCTCGGCACCAAAGTACTTGTAACTTTTATCTATTTAGTGCTTTGTTTCTTTTGTAAAAATAGTTCCTCCTATAGGCAGAGCTACGCAGCAGGCACAATCGTGCGCTGCGGGTGCCATTACACCAGCCGTTTTGCTCCATCGAGAGCCATCATTTTGGTGAGCAAAACAAACTTAGCTCGCTTTTTTGGAGTTAAAGGGCCCTTCTTAGAATTGTGCAAGTTCAACAAAGTTGTCGCATGCACAACCACAGAAAAGTACGGTTATTTGAAAATTCCGCATCGCAGCATTGTAAGCTTTTGTGCCTTACTTGTATACTCGTATGGCCATGGAACGCACTCGGTTTGTGACGACAATAGCGTAAATATTTGTACACGGTGTTAATAGCTAGAGATTTTGTTTCATTCATAGTCTGAACTGAATTCAAATCTGTAGCGTTTGACTGACATTAAAAATATCGTGGTTTTATACTCCCTCTGGCTGTTGAAGAAGCCTCGATAAAACTTAATTTTACTTGTCGCTGCGATTTGCGTCTTTGGACGTTTTCACTGAACGCCAAGTCGTAGAAGCTCAGAATCCAAGAAATGTTAGGGCTTATGTTGGATAACCTCGGAAGTAAGCAATTAAACTTCATTTTCGGTAGGACCTCCTACATACATGGCGATGATAGCAAGATGACCTACGTGAAGCCAAAATATACTATATCTTTCCACGCCCTCTTCAATGCGACTGAGTAGGTCTCCGCAAACGTAATCACGTCCTATCGTTCACAAAATTTTGGTCTGAGGATCTTGAATGACTTGCAAATGGATCGCAATAATTAGGAAAATAGTTTTTGAGAAACGTGGCCTTAATCCATTGTCTGAAATTCCCTTTGTGTGTCAAAACGGCGTAGATTTCTGCAGGCTCATCATCACAACTTCTCGAATCATAGTTGGAATTAGCAGATTTTCAGTTTCATGAGAGGGGCAGAGAACACAAAACTGCTTCATTACCCAGGATAAGACGTGATACTATGCTATCTGGTTCAGGTTACTTTTTTCGACCAGATATATGGTTGAACTTTACCACGACTGTTTTGTAGGAGGTGATGTAGTTTTTTCATGAAATACTAATGTCGGTAGGGAGAAGATGGAGGAATAACGACTATTCCTACGATTAAAGAAGGAAAACCCCGAAATGTGACTTTTATGCGAAAATTACCTATATATCGCATCGATAAAGAAGTTTCTGAACTCTGATTTTTATTTGCAAGGTGAGTTTAAATTTTGAGGCATCCTCGATGCTTTGGAATTAAATAGTTTTTCGAAAATGTTTTCTTGGTTGTACAATGAAAAAATTAATGAAATTGGAGCTCGAGATTCACGTTGTCTTCTTCCATTAAACCAAAATTAAAAGGATAGTGATACCTGAATCAGCACTACCTCTGTACGAGTACGATATTGTGCTCACAAAACTCGTACTGATCACGTATAGCGCTTCGGTTTACTTATTCGTGATCGTATGGGCGTCACTCTCACGAACTCGGGTCTTATGTTTGCCGCGGCATCTTTTTCCGCGCGAGTGGAACTTTATATAGTAAATCATTTGGCCAGCAATTACTTTACGTATTACGGCAAACTGATACGAGAATTTCCGATTTTTGAATTGCAGAAAGATTTTTCTTCTTTCCAAATAAAATACTATTTATATTCATTGACATCCAAAAATGCATTCAGCTTGCTAGGCTTTGCATCATGAATTCCATTTGATCTCATGGAGAAACTAGGAAGGGCTTGTTTAGAATCTAAGCTATGTTCATGCGTGTTGGGATGTCTCGAATTTTGTTACCTGGCACTGGAAGAAGACATTTAATGTTACACAATCGCAGATTAAGTAATCTTCGCAGCTAACAAAAAGAGCTTTTGCTCTATGAAATGATTTGATATGGCGTAATTCTCTCCAAAGCGCATATTATTAAACTGTATGATATAACGTTTTAAAACTTCAAAGAACTCCACACAAAGTTCCTGTTTAAACAGATTCCAAGCTTCCCTACAGCTTTCTTTTTACGGTTTACTCGTCATAAACGCTCTAACACGTACAG
The DNA here is from genome assembly GCA_014899125.1 of Orchestia grillus. Lineage (NCBI taxonomy): Eukaryota > Metazoa > Arthropoda > Malacostraca > Amphipoda > Talitridae > Orchestia > Orchestia grillus. The sequence continues at coordinate 3,462 of VOMN01012508.1, forward strand.
ACAGCACGCAGGTACGAGACCACCTGCAACACGCAGGTACGGGAGCACGGGCAGTACGCAGGTACGGGAGCACGTGCGGTATGCATGTACGGGAGCACGTGCAATACGCAGGTACGAGAGCACGTGCAGTACGTAGGTACGGGAGCACATGCAGTACGCAGGTACGGGAGCACGTGCAGTACGCAGGTACGGGAGCACGTGCAGTGTGCTGGTACAGGAGCATGTACAGTATGCATGCACGGAAGCACGTGGAAGGCGAAGCTCTACACATGTTTCAAGACCGTCACTATATCAGCAGCACAAATACCGTACATGCATACAGGTGCTGTAGCGAAGCGTAGACACATGATTTGAAATTTCAAAATCTTTTTTCTTCCTGATTAGCAATACCATTCTCCCCAATTTACTTAAGTAGACAAATAGTTTATATAGTTATTTTACTAGCTGGCAAGTATCAATTTAGACTAACTTTTGCGCGATGATTAATTTCGGCAGACATTTGTGCAAATATTAAATCAGTGCAGGTGTAGAAAAGAAAATCTAAAGTAAATTCTGCGAAACTTTAATGTATAATGAAAGCAATTCCCGCGCTTAATTACCTTATCATTTGTAGAGCAGGCAAAGGAGGGTAGCGTCGAATGTAACCCAGTGATCAAGGTTCCTGTTGGACACGTGAGAGCGTACGCTGTATTTTTTGCGCTGATGAAGCTTGTTAACCAAAGCATACAGAACGTGCTACGACGAAGGCCTATATGGGGGAAGCGTAAGAAATCTGTCGTCGGTGAACGAGAAAATAAAACAAGCGTAAGACATGCAATTATTGCCATTGAAGTATTAGGAAGTGTTGAAGGTGACGCTGGTATTTTAAGCCCGCATGAGAAAAGAGGCTGAAAAGATCAATGGCAATGCTGAATTTTCTTGCCTAGGCAGTACACCATCCGTGTTGTCAACGAATGAAAATTAGTTTCTTCGATGGCTTCTCGCTTTGTCCAAAATAACCGATTCCTGCTTTAAAAAATATTCAAGTGTCGAGAGCATAACGCACAACCATCAAATGTAAAGTAACAATATTTTACAAGAATACGCTAGTATGATTTTATGTGCATGATAGCCGCTCTAATCGTCGGTGAAAGGATAGAAATAAATCTCAAATCTATTTCCCATCGTTTTGTGGAAAATTTGTTCCTTTGGTTACTTCTGGGCTCAAGAACTTCTGCGCCAGAGATGGAGGTGCATCTCATTCCTGACGCGTTGTTCAGGATTGGTGGAAGGAAACTTTAAGGCCTCCTCGTCGAAGCAATTTTGCCTCTTAGTTTCGCCCCGATTAATTTGACGAATTTCTTTGATGTATTTGAAAGCATGGGCTTACCCCGAAGTTGAATTTATTTTTATGCGTTTTGAACAACATGGAATATTATTGGGACCGTGTTGTCCAGCAAACAGTACGCTCCTCGTTCATACCATCGTATCTTAAACGCACTTCCCATGCAGAAGTTGTTTGTAAAATAACTTTGTTGCGGATGTCCATTGTCTTTTTCGTACTTCAATTCATACGTTACAATTTTAATGTAGTAAAATTAAATGAATGGATCTTTGTCAACTCTTTGCTGTCCCAGTCTGTAAATAGCAAACAACTAGTTTCCTTATTTTATAGAGTCAAATTAATCATGATTAGACCTCTGTTTTCTGGTGTACACAGTAATCAATTACACATGTTTTAATTTATTCTGTCGTGACCAGCGGTGCGTTGATCATTTCACACTTGTTCAATTAAAACTTTGGTTTTTAAAGTTTCACATGTGTCGAAAATACGTTACTGATGCTAAGTTCAAGATTGCGTGCCAAGGGGCTGTTCCGTGCATTAGGAACCGGGGACCCCCTGGGATAGGGAGCTGTCAGCCCTTATTCGAGAAGGTCCACATTAGGCAATTCTGGGGCGGCGCAAGAGAAGCAAATCTTCACGGTTCGCTAAGCTGCCGCCGATGGAACAGGGTCAGGAGAGAGCGTCATCTCGCGCCCTGACGACGAGGCCGGAACATTCCGGAGCCAGGCCACTGGTGACTTTGTTGGACGCTGCGGAAGTACATAAATTGGTTGGGGTCGAATTGTAGTTATTGCTGGAAAAATGAAACTGATCTTTCAATTTCTCAACTATGCATCTTTTACGTTGAAGTACGTAGTACCGAAATCGCCTCACGAATCTATTACCTGCGTTTGCTGGAACGTTTCGGTGAATGTGCTTCTTACGTAGCTCGGTAACAAATTTTCTAAGGCATGTTGTGACTCTTTCTACTCTCGTAACTATGACGTTTCTTATTATTTAGCTTATTATTCCAAGTAACGACTCATTGTCTCTACAACTCTTAGTAAGGAATCCTATCTCTGTGTTTTTACCGGAAATACTGTTGATTTTTAATTCTACAGCAGTATGCGAAGGTGTGCCATTAGCTAATAAATGCTTCAATTCCTTGTTTGGAGTTCGTTCTTCAATCTTTACGCATTGAGATTATTTAGAAGATATCTGTACAATTTTCTTATTGAGGAAAAATAATGATCATTGCTCAGAAAGCTCCAACTGTTTCAGCTCAGAGGACGAGTAGTGAAGGTAGCTGAAGATTTTTGCTGACGATGGCACGGGTAGAATGAATGAATTTCTTCACTCGAATTTTGAATAAAGTTCTGTCCTTGCGGAAAAATTGTGAAAGTGTTGGGGATGTAAAATGTGAAGTCTAGATTAAGAAATAAAGATATTTTGACTTCGAAAGAAATTCTGAAGACATTCTATGCAAAATTGTGTCTTGAACGAAACAAATCAAATCTTGCACCTTAGTTCCAAATAAAGTCAATACCGTTTTGTATTACAAATAAACAGGCAAAAAAAAGACTAACTTCTTTCTGTTAAGGATTCAGCAAAGTTTACGTTTGGAAAATCCTATTTTCGTTTAATCATGTACATTTAGTGAACGTAAGATTGAAACGAATAGGCAGAAGACTAGTATAAATATGTTATAAACAGAGACTAAATTCCTTAGCACAAATGTTAGTTTAGGGAAGAAGCCGCTAAATAGAACTAATTTACGTTTTTTAACAGCTCCAAATTGTTTGTTTATCTGAAAACTGCCTTCAAATTTCAATTGATATTTTCCTTACAGAGTGATACGATAATATCGTGGCACTTTGACACTTGAACATTTCCTCTCGTTGACTGAGGGTTGACTGACAAACTTACAAGCACACTCGTTTCACATACACATGTATACTGCAAATCAATTCTGGGAAAGTTACCTCTTCTCATGACACAGTTGTGTACTGCAATTGACGTAGGCTACATCTGGTGCTCTGAGTGGTCCACTGAGCACTCCCGAATTTTTACTTCATCCTAACGTTGTCCAGAACAATAGAAGTAGAAGCTTGATGATAGTCATATAACCTGCTCTCAGACCGGACTCTGTATTTACGAAGATCTCTTGAGACTATCGAAAACTTCAATAAATGTATCGCTAATCTGTGTATGTTCCCGGATCTGTCCTCGCATTTCAATTTAGTAGTGATTAATTTTTTACTCGTATGCTTACGTACTATTATGAGACTTCATGCGTACTATATTTGCACAAGGTTATGCATTCGTACCCAAGGTATGCAATTACCAGTAACGACGTTGTGATACTCTGGCTCGTTATGTTCCCTATTTCGAAATATTACTCTCAATTCTATGACTCACGTACGAAGCTCTCGTATCTTTCCCTTCAGCATGAGAAGACTGCGCACTATCTAATCTTGTTTCTTGTGTAAAGTTTCAAGATTTTTGAAACGAAATTCTTCAGGTCGTCCAATGGTTGCAGGGTATTTTGAGTAGCTTCGTTACGGCATCGAACTCAGTCGGCCATTGAGGGAACACCTTTAGGTCCTCACTTTTGCCTCGCAACTTGAGACTTTGATTACAGCCCCAGAAATATATTTTATGTCGCTGTCGTCGCGGTTCAGTGCTTGCTGCAGAAAATAGTTAGCAGAGTCAGCAGACTTCCGACTCAGTCCGTTTTCATGCTCTCTTTTAGTTTTTGAGATCTAACATTGAATGTTTCCTCACATTTTTTGAATGCTCCTTGCCAATGGAAATATTCTGTTCAGTTTCATTTCATCGAAGCTAAGGAAATTTCCATTTCTTTCAACATTTCTTGCGTAATTTCTCAGTCTACAACTAGACGTAAAAACTGCAAATTCTTGATACAGGTCACTATAGTCTTCTGCTCATAATAATCCCATGAGTATTGTGAATTGATTTGAAGTAGAGTAATTCTATCGAGTCACGATATAAATACTCAAGGGTTGTGCAATAGAATCAACCCTGCGTTTGAACCTGTGAATTGCTAATAAAATAATGGTGAGAGGTTTCTGCCTCAGTGATAAAAATTTGAAGGTAGTTCATTCGTGTTGATGTCATGATGATTCTTACAGATAATATCACCCATTATTTTAAATAAAATACAGTTTTCTTTGTTACAATAGCCTGTTCGAGTATTTTCAATACAAATCCTTGTTGATTATTGATAAAAAGAAGTACATTTTTTGCCTGCATGTGTATTTTATCACACATATGATTTGTATGCGAGATGAGATGTACCTACATCATTCCAGATACTACAGAGAATGTGTCAGACCCAAGTGTCTCTTTATGTAATTTTACTATTTACACATATTAAGAGTGAGCTGGTTAGAAACAGTTGTAATTGCATTTAGAAATATTTGATTCATGGTTACTGACCGGAATAAACTCCATCTCATCTATGAACTTTCAACCATTATATGTATATGAACTGCGGTAGACTGAATTAAAAGATGAGTATTACCACTGAATTCACACTTGATGATTCTTGCATAAACTTATTCTGCTCTATGACAATAATTTTATGCAAATCCCTGATTATATGAATGATGTGTGCGAAAATAACATTTCATATACGAAATTCACGACTGTGTAAGACTCTAGCAGGCGCAGTCGCGACTATGAATAATATTAATAACCGCTCCTTTGGGCGAAAGTAAGGAGGAGTTTTGAGTAGAAGGTATTTTCTAGCACGCATGTCAGTAGTGAAGCTCGAGAATGAAACTCGTCTGAATGAGTGACGTGGAAATCATTGGGTGTGGTGCGTCGAGGCAGCGATGGAGGGCCGTTACGCCACTTGATGTGGCGGTTATGCCACTCTCCCTTTATGTGAAGTGAAGCTGAATGGCCCTCACGAGCACCATAGCGCTCCTGATGCCGCAGTAAAAGTGTTTAATGATTATGCTTGTCAATACATGACACAAGGTTGTCTGAGTGACTATTGCCTAGGATCGTGGGCGGGACGACCGCGCAGCCACCGAAGAGATGTTTCACCTCTAAATTAATTAACACGACCGTGGACTTCGAGTTTGAGAGCAGCCGGGTGAAGGGCGAGGAAAGTTCTTTAAAACATGATCCTGATGAGACTGACGTGAATATAATACCGTGTGTGAGCTATACGGTTAGAACTTCAACATTTTCTTTTCATTCTTATACATATTCATGTTCAATTATTTCCACCTGCTTGATTCCAACTGAATGACTTGAAGATCTAGAATACAGTGTTTATTTTTTGGGTGCAAGTTTAACTGATAGGGTATTAATCTTCTCGTGACTTTCATTTCGAGTGTTGCTTTTTTATATCGTTCAGGAATATTCTTCGTGTGGAAAGTAGAAAGTTTTGTATAACTTAGAAAGGAAATGATTGGAATATTAATTACAAAAAATTATATAATTATGGTACACTTATTGACAATACAGAACTTATCAGAATTTATTTTCATTCCTGCTACAATCACTGTCAAAACTAGTTGGGTTTTTAACTTGAGTTATATAACGGTTTCTTGAATTCTTAGGTTCTATCTCCCGAAAGGCAATGTCGAGAAATTATGTTGAGTACATTAAATTTCCCCGTTCGTTGTATTATTCCAATGTTGATACTTTAGTCAGTAGAACATGGGCCGGGTTGAGCCCATGAATGTTCATTAACGAAGAAGTCGAGGTTGGAGATAAGGCTTCGCTCTGGTCGAACTCTCCCTCCATTTACTATCTCTCTAGTTTGAAGGTAGTGCGATTCTACTGTACGTAATGTCTATGTGAAATCTAATTTTGAAATCGTTGATAAAATCCTGCTGTGAAGAGTAGAGTATGCTTGCCAACGGAAGAAATTAAAGACTTGCAGTGTACGATCAGGTTTAATTAATTGTAAGTATGATTTTCAATCCTCGTATATCCGGTTGCCTGGAGGTTGTAAATCATAGAGGGATTTAGTGACTTTTGTAATACTCGCTACTTCTATTCACCTACTTCGGTTTTGGCTCATATGTGTTTTTTTTTGTCCTGAAAGTACCTCCTTTACTGTACCGTCATTTATCCTGTATTTCCTTCATTCTGTAGAGCGATGCAACTAGTCTGAACGGTTGTAAGTGAAGGTCTCACTCAACACAGGAAGTGAGAAGAAACGAAAAGAGCTCATGCAAGACTGTTTGACAGCGATTCGAAACAAAATATTCCCAGTGGCAGCTTCCATAAACACTTGCCGTCGCCGTGCTTCCATAAGCCAGTGACAGTTTCCTTTTCGTGACACTCTGGAGTGGAACGAGCGAGAGGGGCGCAGTCGTTCACAGCGGAGAGACGGACAGATTGTGTGTGAGGGCAAATGACCTGAGAAGCTGAGCGCCAGTGTCGGGAATCTGAAGCGTGAGGGGACACATTCGAGATGACGACGCGCTCGCCTACGCTAGAAATCAGAATTTAACGTCGGACAAGGATGCGCGGTCGAGCTGAGAAAGAAGCCTGGGACAAAAGATTTGATCGTTCTGAAGACAAGAATGATACACTGATGCACTCAAATTTAGTCAATTGTTAACTAGCAGAATACATGCATTTCTGTAGCTTCTCTTCCAGGAAACATCCTAAAGATTCACACATAGAATTCAATTACTGTCTAAAGAGTCATAGTGAATACATTTTTTAAAATTCAGCACAGCGTGTTGCATGCGTCTGTTGTTTCGTAGTTTATATGTTAAGGTTACTTGAATTCAGTATTTACGAGTATTCAGTAGCTGCGCCAGAACAAGCTGGGGATGAAATTGTGGCCTCGACATTGTTAGGTGTCAGAATCGTTGACACATGACAGTGTTCACAGAAAACGATGAGCTTATTGCGTGGAAGAACTATCATGGGGACAAAACTATTTCTTCAATTACCTTTGCAGACGTGGGTGGCTTCATGATGCCAGTGATAGCGTCTTGTCTCCTAGTTAAGAGGCCCGGGTTCGACACCCCGAGCTGAGTGCTTTCCTTGGAAAAGGGTGATTAACACCATATTCCAGAAAAAGTAGCACAAGAACGTGACCTACAACTGCTTCTGAGGTATCCAAGGTAGATTAGTCATAGTTTATTTGGGCCAGACAAGTTATGCAGTGATTGTAAGTCGATTCTCGTACGGCTCTGGGAAATAACAATACAATGTAAAAATTCAAAACCAGAATGATTGTTCATGATGACTTTAGCTTGGAGGCTTAGAATATACTGCGCATACTGGGTGTACCACAGTCTTTCAGAGACATGTGGATAATTACTAACGGAGGAAAAATTGAGTACAATTTCCGGAACCGATGCCAAATATTTAATCACGTCGAACGAGAAATTCTTCACCGTAGACTCCGTTGTGAACCGTTGATAGAAAAATGTGCAACCGTTTTGCAAAACATTACTGTAGGGATCAGAGTACATTCCCAGATCGAAAAGCTTGCTAAAAGTGTCTTGTGTGTTGCAAATACATCAAATTGCTCAAAACCTCGCATGATTTCTGTTGATGATGGAGTTAAAATGAACAGCGAAGTTTTGACAGCCAGGTTAAGCTCCAGGAAAATTGTAGCCTCGTCTCGGAAATATTTTAGAGATCAATATGCGTCCACATTTGATGAGCATTTTACCCACTACTCTAGTAACCCAGAATTACCCGGTGCAAAAATTATTTGCTTTTTTAAAGAACTCTGACTATGTTCAAGCCAGGCAACATCAAGATGGCCTTTTCATTTGGCTTACTTTGGCGTAGATCGTCTTTTTTTCTCGTCCAAGTGTCAGCTTTCAAGCGGCTATTGCCACGTCCGCAAGACTGAATTTAGGAAGGACGGCTTCAGTGTTCCTCCTAACTCGTCTAGCTTAGCAAGTTTCCATGAAAGCTAGAGGTGGCAAGTTGATCTGCGAGCATTGTTTTTAATTGTAAATTTATCTCAAAACTTTGGTGCTACGTTTTGTTTTTTGCCTTGTACAGTTTTCTATCAAATTGAAAATTTTGTTTGGTAAATCGTTATGATACATCTAATGTGTTGCATTATATAGTACGCTTACAGCAATTTCATTTCGTTTAAGTAGAATAACTTTCATTCGTTCATGTTTCAGAGGAGCAGCACTGAAGTACTCAGTACTTTAGGAAAAGGCACTGGTGAAATTTTCGACCCTGATGCTACATTTAGGCCAAACTTACGGGCCTCAAGGGGGATGATGGCAAAAAGCTCCCGCTAACCTGATATCGGGTCACAATAAGGTCCCAGCGCTTCTGCATTGCTTTCAAGGGGACAAAATTACCTTGAAGCTACAGATGGTCCATGCTGAGATTCCAGCAGCAGACAATACTGCGCAGCTTCTAAATAGACTTGCAGGGCTTTTTGATGGAGGAGAGCCTGTATGTACGTACACAATGGTTTTCTTCAGACACTCAATTTCGTGACAGTATTTTCGAAGCTTTAATGGTTTGAAGACTGATGCTTCGAAGACATTATTTCGTACTGGTATTTGTATTTGGTTGAGTTAAAATAGTTGTCTTTCGGATGATCAGATCGCTTAGAGTTTGAATAATTTAACTAGTTTTACTGGGTATCCTAAAAAAGTATCTCTACAGTTTACATGAACGATTAAATGCCTTGAGGAACTTACATAAGCTCATTATTAGCTCAAATGTTTAATCATTGAGAGGGTGGGCGTGTGACAGGGTCCGTAAATTCAAAATAATTTAGCGTGCCGAAAGTCCAAACGGTCTGCGCTGTAGAAAATCTTGTAGCTCGTTTAGCAGCCGACCTATATTTTTGATTAAAGAACACAGCTTTTCATTAATTTTGCAAAAACGTATTGTTGAATGCACAACACTCGATGCAAATGGAATTTCATCCCATAAAATATTTCATTTCTTTAAACGCCTGAAGCGCATGCCAACGGAAGAAGATGTTGCAGAACGTCTGAGTAGCCAGTTATTGTTAAGTAACGTCGGCTGTTTTCTTTGGACGATTATTTCAACGAATATATCAAAGAGAATGATAGTTATATGTTAATATTTTAGTTTAAAGTTCAACGATAATGTTAAACTATATTTGGAGGAGCAGTAATAGAAAACGAACATACCTCTAAGAAAATCATTTTGAATTAAAAATAGTATATGATTCCAGTGCACTTTAGGACTTGAGTTGATGCATAATATACTTTTTAATTTGAACACGCAAATATATGCTCTCTAGACTTAAGGATTTGTAGTTTCAACGAACAATCATGTCTTCGAGATCATCTTACGTATCGGATAATACTTCAGGGAATATACTTTATACATGATATATCTTTATTCTGTTATTTTCTTCTTTAGTACACTCTTCCTACATCAATGTAAGCCGTTTTCATTGTCTTTCGCTTTTTTTCAAGTTAAAAATTATTTAAAACTACAATCGTGGTTCCGCGACTATACTTAATTTTTGGAATAGTAGTTTTTATTTTACTGTTGATTGTTGACATAGCAGAACGAAACTGAATTAAACAATTATCTCTTGTTGATAACTTGTTTTTCATTCATACTTGTTTTCTATGAATATTTTCTGAGGATTATTGAAATTTACTGTTGAATATGAAGATACGAACTGGAGATTTTTACCTTTTCATCGTACTTGTCTGCCCAATGTGTCGTTTAGCAGCTTCTCTTAGTTACGGGATGAAAACATTTCAACGGTAGCAAGCTTAGCAATTCGAGATTTGGATCACAAATCACGGTTAACAGATGAGCCTCAGGGGCTAATGCTTACCTGAAAATTCCTCTGGAAAATGTTCACTGGAAAAAAAAGAAAATTTTACGAATTTTTAATTTTAGCTGACAATTCAGTCAGCAGTATCCTTATCGGATAATGAATAGCTCAGGAATACCCGTAATGACTGCGCCAGAAATATTTTGAATTGATGTAAAATAAACGGAACTGAAAAATAAAATGCTGAGTATTGGATGAAATATTTTCGACACAACTATTACAGATCTTTTCTTGTCTTTTCCAGAAGTTTGTCAGTGCTAGATGTATATATAAGAACGTTTATAGGGGGAATAAAACTCCTCAATATTTGTGTTTTTCCATTTTCGCCTGCAGTTCATAGCTTAATGGACTTGGTATTGCCATCAAGCTACGTTATACATGGATTCAATTGAACTGCCAGTAAAAGTTTCAACAATTTTTAATCTACCTTATTATGATTTGAGACCTTGGTAAAATTTGTGTTTTTTTTTCATGAATGAAGTAGATTATAACATATAAAAATGGGCCCTCTAAGAGAGACGTGAGCGGATCTCAGCTGCCAGTGGACATGGCAGCTGCGCGTTGCAGATTTTACCTTCATTATGAGACCGTAAACCTAATTTGAGGCGCATTAAGGGAGCCCAGCTCCGGAGCTGCTGGTCTGGCCTACTGCCTCGTGCTAGCATTTGTGTCATATCAAAAAATTGTGTGTGTCCAGACCCGCTTCCTTGTCCATTTAAGTACGATAGTAAGGCGGAACTGTACTTTTTTACTCTGTCTAAATCGCAACACGAAATAGCAGCAAATACCGTCTCAACATATTAAAATAGAATTTAAGCAACACCTTTTAGCGCCAGATGCAGTTGCAAGGGCCCCTTACTGCAATTCTTACGTGAGGTCCGTGGAGAATTTGCGTGTGGGCCTGCGGTCGCTGTGGCATTAATACTCAGTCTACAAAATTCTCTGGAATTTTTCCCCGGCCTTTGATAGGAATTGAGGTGGAATGCTGGGCTTTTACTGAGCGCCCTTCACTGGTTTCTGGCTCTAATGGGAAGACCTTGGCGGAAGTGCGAGGCATTGAAGGCGAGTCTTATTATTGGAGTCGATCGGGTCGTCCTCGTGTAGATAATCTTGAACTCCCTTATTGGCAGTTCGACCTCTTCTTCACCGAACTCTTCTCTGCCCTCTTAAAATAATCTGGGCAATTCCGTCCGACTCCCGAACGAATTTTTTTATCACTAGTTCAGATCAGAGGATTTTTCGCTTGACTTGACATCATTTGTGAACGTCGAAATTTTGTGCGTCCCTTCTTTACACGGCCAAATTTCATGGAGAGGATTATCACTTCACAGTTCGTTCAATACATTTTTAAGAGTACTCTGATTCATACCAACCGTGCACCAGGTAATACAGAGTACGAGGAGGATCCTGGAAAAGTGCTTGTTCTACGATACTGAAATGAGAAATGAATTCAAGGTAGATTTGCACGTTTTATTTTCGGTATTTCTTGCCACAAGTGTGTCGTTTGAATGTCATTGAGTGGCGCAAAGTAGCTAATGCAGGAGTACATCGCTTACAGCAAAAATCGGTAGCTAAATTGTTATGCTTTTCAAATTAATTACGAGCGTAGCGCAATTACGAACTCTGTGGGAATGCCGGCAGGGTGAATTGAAGATATGGTTGTTTAAAGGCTGCATTTTATGTCCGAAAGTTCATATGTCCCTCATAACTTCTGGTCAGGTCAGCTATCAACTTACTTCATTTCTTGCAGCATTATATTTTTAATTATACGAAAATTCAATTCAGTTTGCTATTAAAGTGGTCGTAACCCACAAACTCGCTAAATGGCCGAACTGAATGAAGAGAAAGTGAATTGTTTGGAAATTTTACTTAGTGATTTTCCGAGCTCCCGCCTTGTGCTTGGCTACTTGATAGGAGATCCAGCTGATACATGCTGTTATGTTAAAGTTCGATTATCAATTTTACACAAGGTATGTAAAATGTCCCTAAGTAGTGTATGCAAAATGTCTTACTGCACATTCTTTGAGCAGTGATCTGAATTGAGCTCCTTTCGCGCTGAGATTTATTTACTGGAATGGTACACTTTACCGGCACGAAGCGTTTGAAATGAATGGGTGCGGGAAGCTTGGTAAATTCATTATCTTCTTCATTTTATTGTTAGAACTAAATATCTGCAATTTCGCCTATAAATAAGTACGCATCGAACCTTATGGAAAAACTTTTTTTCTGTACAGTCACAGATATTTTTTTAAAATTCACGAACTTCATCGAAATTTGAAGTTAATGTTTAACGACAAAATGAAGTCTCTTCCACTGTTCCGATGATCGTCAAAATCTAATAACGAACGACGAGGCAAGTTCTTTTTCTCCTAGTCATCCCTTGGATCTTTGTGACGTAGGCCACACGGCTGTTCAAGTTATCAGGTTTTCAACTTTCTTACATTACGCAACTTCGAAAACTAAGCTTAATGGCGCAAATTTAAATGAGCGATGATGAGGCAAGAAGTTGTCAAAATCTCACACTTGCGACCAGTGAGCATAGCAAACTGTTACCGTTAAACCCGTTATAACGTAAGTGAGAACATCGAACGCCGTTTAGTGTTCATAAGGAGCACGTGGCGCTAAGAACATGTAACACGTGGTGCCGCATTGCCGCTCTAACGGGCCAATAACAGAGCCTTTAGTGACGCTTTGCTAGGGGAGCACTTCTGCCTTCAGCCACTCCGTTTCTTGATATTGATTCTTATTATTGCTTGCTCTCCCATACAAGACCCTTACAGTGTTGCCCTCCCTAATAAAATGAGCTTTTCTACAGGGATGACGAGAAGTTGGGGCTCGCTTTGTTCCAACTTTGGCTAAATATCCTTTTTTCTAAACTGAGAAACTTTGTGGACAACATATTTGGTAAATAAGCCACATGGCTAAAATGCATTTTTCGATGAAAATGCAATGACACTAACATCTACAAGTAAATTTAACACGGTACTTGAAATTTTCTAACGTCGTCGTGGAACAGGGGCTAAAATAGGAGTATTTTACTTGTATCTCGGCTGCATGTATTACACTGAGCGATCTCATTTTCGTGTGGATAGCGTGAAGCGTGTAAACTGCTCTCGGAGGATTAGCTCGGGCTAGGTATTTTGTAGCTGCTAATTGCGTTCAATACTGGGCCCGGTAGGTCTGTGTAAAATTTAAAAATAAAATTTTTGGGGGGATTTTGGGCTTAAATATCTCAGTAAGAATCGATAGCTTCCAGAGAATGGTTTAGTTTCGAGTATATTTCAACACGATCCCCGCGTATTTAGCCACGGATGTTCCTGCGAAGCAATTCATTTCGCGCTGAGTAGTGGATTGCTTGTTAGTCAACACTCATATTTTGATTGCATTTAAAGAAAATTCATTTGAATAGTTAGAATAACTAAGCCCGTTAATCCGAAGAAAGGGAATAAGCGAACAAGAAGGAAGCGCGTGTAACTTCAGAACATGAGGTGCCACTGAATTCAAACCTAACCTCGCTCTGGAATAACCTAACAATGGAACGGTCTAACGCAGGGAACGTGGTAAAAGACAACAGCGTTAATTAGTACCTCTCTCTAGCGCTACACAGATGTTTTCGATAGATGTCCAAAATTCGATTTCAATAAATATACAAGCACAATCCTTGCAATGCTTCCTTGTGGAAGTAAGTTTTTTGCTAAAGAATAACAACGTAAAATTCCTAAAAAGTTGTAGACGGTTTGGTTGTGCCAAGGCTTCAGTTGTACTATCGGGTCATATCGTACATTGTGTTGGAGTAGCTCAAAAAATCTTGACATAACAAGAAATCGTTTTCGTCGAGCCTATATGGCTGCATCATGATGCAGTGCTGCTTTATGTTTTGCGAAGAACTTCCCTGAAATCGTGATTGGTTTCTGAAAGTAGTTAAAGCGAGTATATTTTTGTTTATTTATGTATATATTTTTATACGTACATATGTTATAGGCAATAGCGTTAGGCTAGTTTGGTTTGTCTATCCTATGCTGTGGGGACTTGCGTCCCCAGGAGGTCACTGTTAGGTTACCTCAGCTATAGCTAGGCCTTCCGGACTTCTATCTTTCGTACCTATTTTACTTTTTTCCATTTCCATTCCTCCTTGACTTAGTATTATTTATCTTTTCATCCCTTTCTTTCTTAACTTGCTGCTTCTATACACTGGGGATCTTGTGTGGGAACACTCCCTGTGCATAGATTCCCCGTTCTCCTAAGTCCATACTAAATGGTCCCTACTCTTTCGATGCGAGATTGTCTGAGTTATTGAAATGCTGCTGTTCTTTATACTGCTACTACTACTTTGAAATACATATAAAATTACAATGATTGATATAAAAAGCTTCAATTAAAGGAATGAATCTTACCTCCTTTGTAAAAAGCTTCAATAGTTCGTGAGAATGATGATACAAGATTGTGCAATGGCTACTTTTAAAATTATGTCAACGCTTGCGGTAGTAGTTGCTTCAAATCTCCTGCCGTTGATGCAAAAGGCGATGAGACATGTCTTCCCTCTGGTTTGGTTCACAAGTTTTTGGTAGGCATTAAATCTGAGTTGTGAAGGGCATTGCTTTTCACAAAATTTATCTTAGCTTACTTTCAAACAAGCTACACGAAATAGTTGCGAGCTTTGTAATCCAGATAATTTTCACCACGTGTAAAAAAGTATGTAGAAGTTCATTGATGTGCTAACTTGGCAACGTCATTTTGTTACCACAGATGATACTGACCCATGCCTTGCCAACGTGGTACGTGCTTGGATTTAATAACATCCTCCAGTGCCATTCACTGGTGAAAAAATGAGGGATGGGTCAATTACTACATGAGGCTCTCGTCTCACTCTAATGCGCTCATCGTGTTCAGATAGAATAGATCTACATTCATTTGAGCACTTAAAACTTTTCCAACCCTGAGCAGGCCAATACTTATAACCATTAGCAAGCTGAATCAATCACCTTCAATTTGACGTAGTCAAGAGGACTTTTTTTTCCATGTATAACTTTTTGACGCTATCGATATTCAACATGTTTTCCCCAAATGTATTTTTTTGCTGTTCTGATCATTATTAAATGTCTAATAAGTTATCACGAACATTAGAAGAAATTGTTAATAGTTTCGCAAGAGGCGAAGCGTGTTTCAACCTCTCTCTTAACTTTAAACCTAATTTTCACCTTGAATCGTCTCACTTTCACGGTGTTGCAGAGTGCGCTTGTCGAAATTATTTCTGAAGCTCTGGAGCATATCCCTACTCCTGGCTGCGACTTATTAAATTGACTACCGTGTATTGAGGCGTGTTTGACGGCGGTGACGTCGAAGAAGAAAATTGAAGAGAAACAGCAAACTCTGGAACAAACACCAAGCAGAGACTTCTGCCGCCAAACATAAACCGCTGGAAGTACCCATGATGGACTCTCAATCTATAAATACTACACTTCCGGTTGTGCCTCATAGTTGTTTTTAGAAGAATTATTTGAATTCAATACCTAGTCTGTATTCAATTTCAAACTTGGATAATGAAACAGATGGAATATTGAATTCGACATGGTCTTGCTTTGGGCCCTCAAAATTTTCTTCGTTTGATTGTTCACTGTCTTTTTATGATAAAAATTGAGTTTTCTTCCTTTGAAAACGTGGAAAAACGAGCGCTTTATTGCAGTCTCTCGGCAAGGGTTCGAAAATCGCTCAGAGGAATACGATGACAGCGATATATTTTCGTTGAAACTTGTAATGTAATTGGCATTGAAGAAATACACTTGGAAGTGAAGGTGATCGTTGATGATGATTTTTCAGGGTATTTTCACTATGGTGTTCAATAAACATAATGGATACTCGAAAACATGAATAAGCTTTGTCACGCCTGTGCGTATTATAATGCAATGGATCTTCGAAATCCGTGCAGGAACGTAGGTCGCTAAAAAATTGTACAGCCAAAGCATAAGGCCTTCAAAGTGAAGAAGGAAATGAGATTAAAAGAACTTCACCAGCACAAGCACGATTATATATGTATCATCACGAAACGACAAGAACTATTCTCCTTAATCATTGGCGCTTATGTAAATCGATGAATTTTTGAAGTTCCTTAATGAGTAGGTAATATGATTAAAAATTTCCTTAATTAATAGGTAATATGATTAAAGTAAATTTAAAAACATGACAAAACTTTCTTTCATCATCGTGTGCTTGCTGGTATGTTTCACTGTAAGGTGTTAAAGAACTACTCGCAAAGATACTTGGAATATGATTTTGTGATTTAAAGCAAATGCCTAGTGTGTCAAGAAGGTAACGGTGTTGTGGGTTGTCTTGTCCTGCGTTAGTGCGTAAAAAAATCAAGTCAATTTTCTTATTGATGCTATGGACTTCTTTTAGCTTTTTATTTTATGGGCTAGTATTTTTACTAAAATATCAAACGTATATTGAGATAAAATATGCTTTTCGTGTGCTGCCTCAAGCGACTACTGCATGGTATTTCATACATGTTTGATTTTGACTAGGAAACGCAACTCTACAATAACTATGAAACGCAAGGACACATTTGAAGAACTGATCAAAGAATATATTCAAATATTTTTGACACTTATTTACATAAAAGTAGCCCAAAAGGCCCTTAACTATTTTAAATATTTATTACGCAAGAACTTTAAAAAATACATAGCTCATTTAAATTGCGATTGAATAAAAAATGTTGGGAGTTTTTGATTCAAGCTGACCATCATAAGACTTACCGATTCAAACAACAGCATACTTTAAAAACTCTTAAAAATGTCTAAATACACAGTGGAAGAGAGAGCAGCCGTTTTGGAGCGCTATTTCAAAAACAATGGATCATTAGTTGCAGTGAGTAGGAGTTTAATAAGAAAATTTAACGAGAGTCCATCTAAACCCTGGACTCTTGTTTTTGTGGTGAAATTCAGATATACGGGATCTGTTATTATCAAAGGTCGATCTTGAAAACCGAAGCCAGCTCGCAGCCAAGAATTTTCGCCTTGGTGGTATTTTTTGGCCGCCTCAGTCGCTGGATTTAACTACTCCAGATTTGTTTCTTGAAAATTTTAAGCATTTTCCTAGAACTGAAACAATATAATTGAAAAAAGTGCTACATTCCCCTAGATATTCTGAGAAGTGTGATGCAAAATACAGAGCGATGAGTTCGTTTGTACCTGGATATTAATGGGTGATATTTGGAAGAAATTATTTTAAAAAATGCCTAATATTCTTTTCCACTTACATATTACTAGAACCTTGCATCTGTTATAGTTTTTGGGAAATCAATGTTTCAAATGACAAAAGGACTTTTGACCACCATAGTCTATTACTTAGCCTGACATTGTGAGAGTACATAAAATTGTCTAAAAGTAAATTTTAAACTTCATTTAGATTAAGCGAACACTTTGCTCGTTGCCGAAGACAGTTTTGCTCAATTTCTCAATTCAATTTTACGCTTTTTGCTCGTTGACTTTGATTCTTTAAATTATTTGATGGCCAATTTCGGAGGTCAAAAATATCTCTTGTTTTGCCACAACTCGCGACTCGGCTGCCACAATTCCGCAATTGTGGTTTGTTAAACTCACTTGTTCTTTTGAAATAATTATCACATGAGGCATTACTAAGATACCTTAATTCGGCTTATTCTGAAGTGGACCTATAAGAAGTTCCTGTTGAATCCATGGATGTCAAAATCAAGACCAACGCGTCTTCTTTCTAATGCACACGTGTTCTCCTGTCCTTTTTTCCACTAGGAAGAATTCCATGTGCACATTTTCTTCAACACTCATTGCTTTGATTTTTTATGCTCTAATTTATTTAAGTGAATAGGTTAGTGAACGTTAATGTTACTTTGTAATTCGTTCTTCTTTCTCGGCTTAGCATCTTATCGATTGAATGACTCAATATACATCAAAGAGTCTTCTAGCGAGTGCCTCATCGACGACCTCTTCAGTGTTTCATGTTCCACATCAAAGAACATCGAACAGACGATAAAATTCAGGCATGGGTCATAAAAAGCATCACGTTCGCCTGATGCCGGCTGATCAGCTCACTCCACCAATAATTGCAGTGCTTCGACCAATTTGCGTCACTCTAAAGTGCGTCGGCCAGCACCAAACTCGGTTGTTATTTGAATGACTCCCTGTATTTTAGTTTGACGCCCAGCACGCGATAGTCGGCATGATCCACAACTTTATTATGATTGTATTGGCGAGCCTTGCGCCTTCAATCCTCGTGCGTAGCCTGGCTCGCACGTGCGCTGCCATGTGCGATCATGCCTTGCGACTTTTCCCTTCGTTCTTACTTTCCTTTCTCGCACCGTCATGCAAGATTTGAGAAATGTTTCAGTGAATTTGTGGAACATTTCAGAATTTTTGGTGCAGCAGATCACTACTGAAGTATGCTTTATAAGGTATTTGTTAACGTGAAAAACATTTATACTACTACTACATTCACCATCAAGCTACATTTAATGAATTTCAGATCTAATGTTTTTTACGGTAGCCTCTGTTAAAGTATTGAAGCGGCGCTCAGGTAAAGTCTAACTGGGCGTCAATTTTTAGATTTTTCTCACTTGGTGAATTCAAGTGAATAATTTCACTCTGACATCTCAAGTGTCCCTGGTCACTAGCTGCCCTTACGGCAGGTCCATGCATAGCTCAGGCACAGCTCACAACGTACTGCGTCACGCAGCTGGAAACTATATTGGAGAGTTAAAAGTAAATTTCTGTAGTATGGCACTTGAAAGCTGTGGTGGGAAAATGAGTTGAATCGTTAATTTATATATTACATTTTATAAGCAGTCTTTTAATATTTTAGTAACCTACTATTTACGATACTTATTTGAAACCAATTGTTAAATTCGTTTAAGTGACTGATTCTTAAAGTCATTTTCAAGTGTTTTCTTGTTGTTAACACTGATTTGGTTGTTGATACACTCTCATACAGTTGAATTCATAAAATGTGATAGAACTTGCTCTATTATTCCTATTCGTGCATTGCAGAAACTGGTCTCTGCACTCAAAATGCAGCTATATGTGCCACAAGAAAATGCTGATTGATCAACCTGAAAATTTGACAACAAATGTTGGAAAAATTTAGGGACCATTTGATCGTGCATCGAGGAAGCCAGGTTGTTTTCGTTCGCGGATTTCGTTTAGCAATCCTTATCCTGTTAGGCTCACCTTCCAACGATAATGAGGTATTCTATGTACTATACGTTATTACATCTGCGCGTGTACAGAAGGCATTTCGTTTGATTGGTTCCATTGCATGCAACAGACAAGAGCTAGGGGAGATAGGAAACCTCGTAAAGCTAATTTGCACCGGCCTTTTTTTAGGACTCTCTTGATTCCCAGGCCTGAGAGCATGCTTGACTTACCAACATTCCTTTGCTAAATCATTTTTCCGGCAATTTTCAGGAGAGTTCAATAAGAATAACCACTTTTTAAATTTTTAAATTTGATTTTAAAACCTGGAATAAAACTTAATTGAAACCTCGATTTGATTGTAGGTAGTGAGTGATAGCAGCTTAAATTATCTTTTTGTCTGTTTTCGAGAACTTCAATGCAACTATTCCGTTTTGTGTTTTGTAGCTGCGAACTAAATGAATTTAAAAATAAATGAATTTGAGAGCGATATCATACAAACGACACTGGTGTAAAGTGTTCTTCTGATTCAGTTTGCAGTGCGTGCAGACTATGCACCATCAGTTACGTCATAATTTTAATGTTTTAGTCAAAATGTTAGGATTCTTGTCGAAGCTTATATCCGTCGGTCATATTGATATAACTTAGGTATTTTTAATTTTTGTCTGTGATATTTGAAGGGATTCAGTGTAACCAAATATCACTTGAAAAAACTTACGCATTCTAAAGCTTCTATACTGCAGGAAGAAAGTTCCCCGGAAGAAAATAGTCCCTTGCTACTAACATGGTGTAGGACCTCCATGCGCACGAATAATGGCGGCAATTCTGGTGTCCTTCTGTACATTACGACTTATAAGTGTTCTTACGTATATACATACATATCCTTATCCTTTTGCACATGTAAATTAGTATATATAAGCGACTTTATGTAAACCTGGTTCATTTTAAACCACTCTTGCATCTACTGAACTCGTAGCTACTTCAAAGTTGGAGTATAATTTTCTCGTTTCACTAAGAAGAGTTTCCATTTTATACCCAATCATTCGAAAGTTCTGAAAAAGTAGAAATCGAAGAAATAGTTAAGTTTTACTTGATAGCTGTCACGCTCCACAATATTTTTTCTGTGGTTTTTGTGCTGTTGACGTCGGTTGCAACCCTTCCTTACCTGCGCTACATCGTCTCCTTCTGTGCAATGGGATATTTGCCCGCAGTAAGCCCCATTTTTGAAGCTCTTTTCACTCGGCTGACAGCTCTTGTCTTATTGCTTCCAAACAAATACGCAGCGGCGCTTCCAGTCTAGGCAAAACTTCCCGGTATCATGGGACGAGAAAATTCCGAGGCATGTCCTGTTGTTGGGCTTTTCTGGAACAAATCTTGTCTGTTGCTTTAGAATTGGCGAATTTAAGTGATGTTTTACACCAGTTACTTTACTACCTAATGGTTGTGTATGTCATGAATTTTGCAATACTACTGTTGTATATCACACCATCTCAGCCTACATCGTTTTAAGAACTTGAAGGCTGAAGCTATTCGCTCAGTCTGCATATGAGATAGTCTTCGATAAATTTATTAAATTGGGGCTGTAATAATATGGTCTCACTTATGATGAACAGTGTTAGATACGTGGAAACGGTGCGTGTGATATATTTGGTGTGGTCAGGTCTACTTATCAAATTTGTCTGTTAAATACTCCATCAAAATTACTGCAAACAACTTTCGAAATGGAAACGTCATGAACATTTCACCTATGCAAGAGCTCTGAACTCGTTTAAAAATAAATAAACTTGGGAGCGATATCACACCATCTCAAGCTCCTTGTATGTTATTTACTCCTCTATTTATTTCGCCATGAAATGTCATCAATAACATTTTGCTGCTTTGAGAAACTAAAATTTTTCTTGGAAAGTAATACTCATACCCCCATCAGTGGCCTTATTTGGCTTTTCAAGTCGAGCGATACACTCAGCGCTTCGTTCCCTCTCCAGCTACATAGAAGGTTGTCTCGAGCCACGCCCCGTGCCGGTTGTCACGATCATTACGAGTTCACCTGCGCTGCTCTCCGCCTACCATTTGTTGCTGTCTTTGTCTCACCCAATGGTGTTTTCATACGAATTTCATTCAACACAGAGTTGGTAACCGCACACGTCAAGAAGTCGTTGAGAAGTTACATATGATGGGGGACACAAGTAATTGCTCACATTAAATGTACTTTTTATTAAACGTCTAGCAATCCAACATACTTAAAACTTCAACAGAACACAATTCCTAGTTAGAAGAGTGAAATTGTAAAACAAAGTATAGGAATTTCCAAGTAAAAGGCTTCATGTACACCAAAATCTTATTTGCCATCTGACAAAAGTGCTGAACTATTTCTGTGAAACAACTTTCCCACGATAATTATGTTATACTTTAGGTCACATCGTATCTGTACCACTTTTAGAGTACTATAATTGTTTCGAGAAGTGAAATCGATTTAGTTGGGCTTGGAATTTGACGGTTAGTCACTGATGAGCCATCCCAGCATACAGTGTTCTGAAGGACGTCATATAGAAAATCAAAAAAGCGTCTCTATATCTGTGGGAGTAAATAGTTCAGCTCTATTCTTATTGAGTATTGCAAGGAAAGATTTCTTGAAAGATTATGGGGCCACATTCTACAGTTGGTTCAATTATTCATAAGTTTAAGGAATATGACTCAACTGTTAACTTACCAAGGTTATGTGCTCCTCGGAAGATTGCTTTTCTTTCTCGTCAACTTTGATAAGAAAATTAAAAACCAAATTATGCTGACTAGCAAAAAATTAAAAACGGATCTGTCAGCGTCCAAGACAGAAGTGAGTGGAAGTCCATTTCGATAGAACATTACACCAATGGAATTGAATATTTCACACCACGTAATGCTTTCGTGCTGCTAAAACAACAGTTCGCAAGTCGTCTGAGCTTTGCAAAAGTACACTAGCTGAAAGATCATGAATCCTGAAAAGTCGTTTTTGGGCTGCTGAAACCAAGATTGAATGTTTTGGTCCAAACTTCGCTTGTCATGTGTGGAGGACACAAGCGACCGACTTTGAGAGGCATAACAGCACTCCTACTGCGAAGGACAGAGGTGGCAGCAGAATTGTTTGGTGTTGTTTCACAGCACGCGACACTGGTACACTTCATACCATCGCTCATGTACCGTCAAATATTGGAGAAGAGTCACATTCCATATTGGAAGCATTTATTTCAAAAACGCGAATGAACGTTTCAGCAACATAACAACACTAAACACAGAGCAAAATTAACACTCAAATCGCTTATGACGGGCAAAATCAACGTTTTCCCGTGGCCAAGTCAGTCCTCACACCTCAGTTCTATTGAACATCTTCGGCAAATTATGAAGAAGAACATTCATCAAAGAAGTCAGATGAATTTTGAACAACTGAAGAAAATATGCGGTAAAGAATGGCCTTATGTACCATCACAAGCTTTCCAAAACTTAATTCCATTATATGAAAACCGTCTCTTAGCAGTGATGGCCAACAAAGGTTTTGCAACTAAATACGAGTATATGATATGGGAAACGGTTTTGGTCGAATACTTTAGGCCAGACCCATGTATGTTTTTATATGCGAGACTTGGAAATGCAGAAATTTAGTTTTACATGTTCACTTTGTTTTATAAAATGTACGTTCTGTGTAAATACGAATGTTTATTACACGCTAAATGATCAATGAAGAAAGAAATCTCAAGTGTGCAATTACTTTCGTCCCCCACTGTACAGCACGCGACACGAAGGGAAAGGTCATGTGCAAAATATGTTATTTGATCAGTAGATTAGGGTTTAAACGGAAACTTGTCAGTTAGACTATACCTTTCGAAACCCTATCATGTTGATATTATAGTGAACGTTATGGTTGAAAATGGGGAAATATATTGTCCGTGGTTGTCCTAGTTCAATGAACGATTTCATTTGGCGAGGAACGAGGCTACCGGTTTCTTATGGATGGCTTTGTATTGATGGAAATGAACATTTATTAGAAGCAGAATTGTGTCAAAATTCAATTGATAAGAAATTGTAATCACAAACTGTGCACGGATGGCTCAGTCTTGAATTGCTGGTGAAAATGTTTGGTATGGAGGGCATTTGTTAATTTTCTAAATAGAAGCATCATTATGAAGAGTGATTTGCTGTACTCGGAGGAAATTGTAACGTATTCGAGGGAAAATTTACTGGAAAAATTTCTGTAAATAGTCGAAAGGTGACTCTTTACGGGCTTCTGATGGAACTACATATATCTAATTGAATAATTGAATAGGCCCTAGAACTGCTCCTGGTGCCATTTACGGATAGAATTCAACACTCTTACACTCGAGGAGATGAAACTGTGAAGACTTATCGACGCATTCCATGAACAAGTCATGATTGAGGTGCCCTTTTCCGGTGGTGGAGCTCGGGTTCGTCCTTCGAAAGCTGCAGCGAAATCCAGCCCTGCAGGAGAGAGCAATTTTTTTCAGCAAGGATATTAGTCTGTTTGATAAATCAGGCCAAATTAGTCAAGGCGCCTGAGAAATTGATGCGCGGGCATCTAGTTGAAAGAATCTTTGGAAAAGTTCTTTCTTTTATGCCATATTATGAACATAATAATGGTTTTCACAAGTGTTGCATGAAATTATTTTTTATTTCGATCAATGATATTGCAATCAGGTTCTATGAGAAATTACATAATTTTGCTTGTGCTTTCTAGCAATCAATAGTACATTGCAAATTTTATACATGTCAGGTTCATTTCTCTTTGCGCATCTACACTCAATAATACACGCTTCTTTTCGTCGTTCGGTCCTTTAATTCCGATTCATGATGTTGTTTAATTAACAAGACTTCAACTTAGTAATTAAAAAGGAGCAATGGAACTGATATTTATTAATCTTTGATGCTGTTCAGGGCTCTTGCAAGTGGCCTAATGAAGTCTAAATGAACTTATGACAGCGAGAAACAATTTGAATACCAGACTTCTACGAATATTTTTCATTAATCTTTGTTCGATGTGCCACCGCTAAGCTTCTGTCGATGGGTTCAGAGCTGTGTTCGTAAGAATCGATTCCATTTTGAAGCTTCAATTCTTAATCTTTCATTTATTATCTCATCAAGTTCATCTCTATTTCAACGCAGTTCCTCAGTTTACATTTAACAATTTACTATGATTTCGACTCTCTAGTTTTTTAATTTATAAAATTTTGACTCTACATAATGACGCTTTTACTGGTGATCACAAAAGCTAAATTTTGCGAGGTCGCTGCAGCTTCTGTTGCACCCTAGAAGCCCGAGAAAGTAGCAATCCTCAGTAATTTAGGACCGAGTAGATCTCGAAGGGCTCATTATCTTGCTTGGCCCTTGATGGGCACAGACAGGAAGTCCGTCCGTCACTGCGACAGCCTGGAACCGACCAACTAAATGTGTGGAAGTGCAAGGGGTTTGAGCTATTCTAGCTGTACTACCGATCAGTACAAGTTGGAGCCTAAGCTCTGCACGTAACTCTATAATTTAATCGAGCTGTATTCTGAAACAAACATCAACGGGATGCTTCTGCAACCGACTGCTTCATTTTTCCTTATTTTTCTTCCTGTACTGATATAGAAATGCTTTTACAGTGTGAACCCAAAGTTACCCATATTCATTTACACAGTATGATTAAACGTCTTCATTCTATTGAATTCAAATTTATTAACTCAGAGTGTAATTTCTTTTGAAATTTAAATGATCTACTACGAGTAACATGAGTGAAAGCCGTGTTCGAAATGATAAACTATCGTCTTTTTAACACCAATTTATTCAGTCTTGGCTTCCTGTACGGAGTCGGTCAGAGAATAGTGGAATTTTATCCTAAGACACAATTGTTGACAACACTCCAAAGGGATTGTCCAAGGATTTTTAACAAGGGAACAAGTCCAAGCGCAGCTGACTCATAACGCAGTGGTGTAAGCAAAAAGTTGTGAGGGAGTTCCGAAATAATTTTGGAAGAGGTGAAACTTGCTTTTTTATAATTTTCCTTGTCGGAACGTAAGGGACGTAAAAATTGCATAATCAGGGTGAGTAAAAACATTATTAAAAAGTGATGCACGGTAAACGTATAAAGTTTTCACGTAAGCCTATACTCACCTTCAGTGTCTAGCATGAAAATAATTTGGACATTTTGCTTACTACAGTGAGTGAAGCCCACGAAGAAAGCAGATATTTTATGAAGCTCGTTAAAGTCTTGCCTTGGAATGTCAAGGGGTACAGAAGAGTCAGGTTCAGATGATGTCAGTCAAAGTTGATGAATAGAGGCATTTTAAAACAGTGTGACTATATAATATAAGACTGGTTCATGAACTGTCTGAGAATCTCTTTCAAAGTAGCATTAGAGGCCAGTCCCGAATAGAAGATCGCCCAATTGATGTAAGTAGTTTTAAAATAAGAGGTTCCAGCAATAGGCAGGTCATTAGACTGCACTTCAGTGTCTTGATTCACTAACTTAGACGCAGTATACATCAAAAGTTACCTTTCCAGTAAATCCGTTTCTGGAAAATTTCCGGAAAGGTATACTTTATGATCACTGCTTATTGCAGGTTTTATTCTAACTCGTATTGTAGCTATTGGATTCAGAGTGGAAAGTGATATATTTTAAGCTGTCACAGCTCAGAAACTGTATCAATTCAAAGAGTGAGGCATTGCAGTTCAGTGAGAGGTTTAATGAGACTGACTCTCCTGTAGACTTCAGTGTTTAGAGTAGAGCTTTGGCAAAGTTTTTATGCTATCTTCTTTCTCTGGCTCGGCCTCCGGAACTTCCATCATTCGTGCCGACTTTGTTTCTTTCAATTTTTATGCCTCCATCGCTAATAGTCCTTTATCTTTTCTTCCTCTTTCTTCTTAACTTTTTTTATGAGCGGAGGATCTTGTGTGGGAAAACACCTTGAACATAGATTCCTCGTTCTCCAAAGTCCCCTCAAAATGATCCTTTCTCTTCATTTCGGTGCGAAGTAGTCTCAGTTTTCTAAAGCGCTGCTATATATCCTTCAAAACTTTGTTATCGATTACATTATCAAAACGTTATTTTTCATAGTACAAGAGCAAAAAGTGTATATGACATTTGTCCCAAACTGTAATATCTAATATGAGTTTATAAATGTTGTGGCTGATTGAAATGCATGTCTTTATCTTCATGCACCAGTATAGTGTTATAGTTATAGAATTTCATGTTCTATATCTTAGTATCGGATGCACACTTGTCGAACGTCTAAATTGCCTACCGAGCTAAATGTTTATGCAAATTAAACTTATCCTGTGGTCAACACTGGTATGAAAAGATTCAATACAAAATGTTTAAAAAGGGTTTTTGTCATGTCAATTAATTTTACACGTCGATTTCGAAAAATATGGCTTCGCGTAAATAAATTTAGCTTCTTTGAACTCCACCTGAGGATACTGCGTGCTATTTGCTAACTTCAGTTGAAGCGCCAGCTATGATGAACTTGTACCTCTTACAAATTATACGACTTTCTCATAGAAATAGGTCTAGGGATTGGTGTCAGTGTTCGTCCAGGGCTGTTCATGTTTATAATATAGTGTTCAGAAAACTTTCATGGCCGTTTTATTCAGAAACCTGTCATTTAACGAGCGTTGCTAATAAATTACGACAGCTGTTGTTAGTTGTTTCTAAGCTTAACTGCGACCATCCGCTCAAAGTTATAAATCATGCATAGTAAATAGTTTCATTTGTGTATATACATAATTTCTGTACGAAAACAAACGGAAGATTTTCTAAACAACGAAAAAAATCATTGCATGGAAAATGAAATGAGCTGATTTAATTATTTGTACAACCCTGTGGTTCATTTGCTTAATGCTCGACTCATGAGTAGCAGACCTCTAGTGACCTCTAGTACGAATTACACTTATGATAATTTATTCTCTGAATATATTCATCATTTCCTAAAACTACTTCATAAGTATATAACCTAACTGTATCTGTCGCTTAGAAAGGAAGAATGAAACAACGCAGATAATATCCTAAAACTTTCATGGCTGACCTTAAGCCTTGACGATATTACCATTTTTCGTGCCATACTTCAGTGGGGCCGGAGCTGACCCCAGTGTGGGGCGCTGCGTGGGGTGGATATTGGCTATCAGATGGACCGCCTTATCGGGCCGAGCTGGGGCAGGAGCGGCTCCCCTCGCTCCAAAATGTATGCTAGCGCAGTCAGCGCGAGGGGAGTGCTGGCTAGCCAGGATCCACAGCAGCACGGCTCATTAAGGAGCCCTCATAAGATGCGTTAAGCTAACTAGCTTATTTTAAGTCGCTACGCTCTAATCTGAGGATCGTCATAACGTTGGTTGCTGATCGTTATTCTCTAATCGGAGCGTGGCTTTGTTGACTTAATTAGAATTTTACGCTTTGATCAATGCAGTTATGCATTCTTGTACTAGGCTTTTAGAAACCTACAACTACGATAGAAGTTCACTTTCCACTTTGGGATATAATTTGCATTTGGTTCTAGCATAAGTCAGATAATTTTACTTCTGATTGTAAATCTGAAAATCAGTTCAGTTGTACACGCACTTGTCCCACGTATCCTAACATTACTATGCATTCAAATTTTAAGTTAAATTTCATTATTAATCAATCCATCACCCATGAGTACGCATACAAAGGTGCTAGCTGTAGCTCAAGAGAAATTACGGTCACTCTCTGTACAGTAATATGACAATGAAGAATTGTTCGTCTAGACAAGGCATAAAGGTAATTTTCTTTTCATCGGTGTTTATTCGAATACTACTACAATACTACAGTGACGAAAGAACAGGTAATGATCAATATATAAAATTTTATTCGATTAAGGTCAGAAGGCTGTCCAAGCATCGTGGCTCACTCCCCTCGCTTATCTGAGCAAATGCACTGATGCTTCCAGCTGTCAATGGCAAACTTCAGCTGGCCAGGCAACCTAATGAAAGGATATCGAAAAAGGGCGACCGAACATTTTGGCCGCTAAGTCGTGTAGAAGAAAGGTCGCATTGGGCCTTGTTTTGCTCGCCCTTTGCGTAGATGAAATCGAGGTCAGACCGCCTTATCTGGAGGGGATCCGAACTCGTGTGGGAAATGCTGCGGTGGCCTCATCTGTAGTTACTGTGCCATTAATGCTGAGACTCGATTATCCCGCCTCAACGCTGCAGTTCGTTACGCAGGTTAATGGTAAAACTTGATTATGCTGCTAGGTTGTCGGCTGTTTTGCAGTGTTCTATGCTCGGTAAGTTCATTACAACATTGCCGTAAAAAACGACGTTGTTTGCCATTGGGGCAGGCCTTGACGCACACGACTTACTAAATTCTATCAAAAAGCTGGAAAATTCCATTACAATGGTCGGCTGTTTCATACCGAGTACTCACTTTTTAATTTAAAGTATTTGAGTTACTTTCTAAAAACCTTAAAGCTTTAAAGTACTTTCTCATTTTTTTCCACTGTTGTTTCTACAGACACTTAAATAAACACTAACTCATTAGTTTTTCATTTCTCAGTGGTAAGGATGGTACGCTATTTTGAATTTGTGTTGCTCAACTTGATTGCTCGAGCAAGATTTTGTGTCAAATGAAATCTGTAAATTTTTCAACCTAGCCTTGTTCAATGTTGTTACATCTCAGAGCTTAAACTAATCGAACGCAAGAATACATGCCAAAAGTATATGCCCAGGGTAAAACTGTACATTATTTAAAGTGTTCGTATTATAACAGAATACTCGTATCATTGTATCATTATTCATAGTGATCGTGAAAGGTTTTCGAATAAAAAAAACGAAGCCTTTAAGATAGCAGTTCTGCATGAAGCACTTATTTAAGAATCCCTTTCCAAATAAGTAGCCCAGGAATTAGAGTCTCTTTCAGAAATCTCAAGAGAGAATTTTTTGCTTCTCTGAATCGATAGGGCAGATGATCTTATTTATTAGGGCATTGCTAGAAAACTACTCACTTTCACAACAAAAAATAATGAAAACTCTCTGAGTGTACATTTAGTACCATTTCAGCGATACCGAGCAATCGTTCATAAATGCACAACTAGCGTCACGCAAGCAGAGTACCGTAACAATTGAGGCATGAAATACTCAAATTAATGACTTCACTTGCGATCTGCTCAAACACGAGCGACAATGATTTACTCTCCTGTGTCTACTATAGGGAAAATTTTGCCGCACGTTGGAGTTCATTTATCGCAATAACTGCCCTGACCAGCCAGTGACCCGTGTCTCCTCTGGGACTAAATTAATCGGAACTCCGTGGAGCCTTCATCCAATTACTCCGTTAGGCATTATGATGCTTGTCTGTCTGGAGCAGCTGAATGTTGTCGAAGGGGAGAACTGCATCAGATATGATCTAGTTATTGGAGTAATGATTTGGTATTTCACAGTGGAGTTCTTCTTTGTTGGTTTTGTTCTTCTCTTAAATATTTACTTACATTCACGGGAAAAATTATGCTGCTGTAGAAGAAATCCAAAATATTATCGCTATAGTGTTGCTTTTACTGTTAAATAAAATAAAGTTTGTCATTTGATTGACCAATCATTATTCTCAGTTTTCAATAAATCCTCGATGAAATGGGAGTACCTGCATACGTTAGGTAGTATTACGTACTTTTGGCAAAGGTTACTCATCTTATGTAGGGCATTTATTCAACAAGATTTACGCTGCTAATTTAGTTTATTTACAACGCTTTCCCGTTATTTGTGTGTACGATTTCTTGGTGTTTTAACATAAGTTGTTCCATTAGTGTCAACAAGAATACTTGATGGGAAATTTCCCTGTATTTCATTAAGGTACTGCTTCGAAATCACGTCTTCAAACGATGCGCATGACATGAAGGAAAGCCTGGTAAATCATAGAATCTCACAATTGTGACAGGGCGGCTTTCGCTTTTTAAAGTAAAATTTTCTAGGTCTGTGCTTACGAATCTTGACTGCAAGTGTGACTTTCATTCTGTTAACCCATTTATCTCCTAATCGCTCGACATGCAGTGGGTAGTAGTAATAGTGTTGTGGGCGGCTACTGAATACGGGTGGCAGTATAATTCTAACGTTCTTTGACTTGTTCCGGCCCTTATGTAATGTTTATGCTTCTCGTCCCCTCAGGTCTCGTACCCGATTGGGGTCTGATGGCACTGCACTTAGGTGCAAACCCAAGAATGGACCACTTGGCTTGCTCCTGTTGTTGCTCCATGTTCTATTATGCCATATTCTTGCGAGCGTGATCTGTTCCAGTGGCTTATGTCTAATTTGTCTAAACGAGCTCAAACCGGTGACACTGACTTGTGAAACTGATTTATTCTGCCCGTAATTTCTGGTTCAAAATCTAGCCACGTTAAAAACTTCCACTTTGGTTTCACTGATCTTCAACCGACCCTTGGCATTCGCTAGAGACAGAGCTTTTATTCTCTGAGCTTGTAATCGGCACAGTGTGCGAGCTGATCTAATATTTGCATCAAATCATGGATTTCGCTCATTTTGAAGCCTTAAGAGATATTACCCGCAAGTATACATAAATGTTTCATTCTTAAAGTTTTATGACAGTTCTACGAAAACCAGCTTTGGTTTCAAAATTAGCTGTCGATGCGCCTCACGCCTAGAAATTACTGCACTTTTTCACGGAGCGTCACTGTTTTTCAGTCTGAGCTGAGCTAAATTGCTAGTAATGCACTTAACTTCTGAAAAAAATCAGCGGGTACCTGGTATTTAATTCCAATATGAATATTTTCACCTTTCTTTAGGGTGTTTTGTTCTCTACGTGAAAAATATTTAAAGCATCGAATGGTGAAGGTTGAAAACGTGTCTTGAGAATGTCAAAGTGCTGCGCAAAAATTTTCTGCATCCATCAGGCATATTCTTCCCTAAAATTAACACCCAAAAGTTTCGAGTTGAGTGAGAGGAATGCGAAGAAACAGCGACCAGCACCGCAAAGCACTCACTCTGATTACTCGAAAAATGGTGAAGAATTTTCAACCGAGATTTATGGGGTGACTGGATTGGCACTGCAGGCTGTGGCAACTTAGTTGATTTTGCCTGAACAAATACTTTCAAGATCGTACCAAATTCTTGGTCCTGAAATGCAGAGGTCGCGTTTACCTTCTTGAGCTATTTTTTAATTTGGCGTTGCCTTCCTGCTTTCCGTTGCCGGTGAAACACGGTCGACTTCCTAAGAATATATTTTGCTTCGTTAAAATTACGATTTCGAAATATTGAACGCATGCTAGACTACAACAAATTTTAAGAAATATGTATTTCTGTCAGAAATGTAACTAATCAGAAATAATATTGTCCCCATATAAATACTGCTGACTATGCATGAAATTGTGCTGCCATGAAGATGTTGATCATCCGCTAATTTTTTATATTTTAAACTCATGATGTGTGATTGCATGTTCTATTGACTTTTTCGTACCCTTACGATTTAAAGTAATAAAATATCAGTGTTTCAATAATGTTTATATTCTTGTCTTACGTGTTTGTGAATTGTGCAATGCCAGAGTAACCAATCTGAAATTAGGTTACCATTTTCAATTATATTGTGCAAAGTCGATTCGATTTCGGAAATCAACCGGGGAAAACATTCTTTTGAATGCGTAAGGCGACTTTTATCATACATGGTACAGGAAAGAATAATACGTTTTTGCGTGAGAGAGCTATGATTTTCCTCTTCTCATGTTAGTATACTCCTGAATCAGACTATATTTATTGGTAATACATGATCTGGTCATATTATTTTCATTGAATGTATTAGTATTTTTTTTGACAGGAGAGTTGTATGAGATAGAATATAATTACATTTTTCAATGTAAAAATTTGAAGTCTCTTGAGACTGCATTCAATTCGTCAGGTTTGATGGGTACATGCTAATACAGAACAAGGAATAAAAACTCTAACTTTCTGAACATGAAATACAGATGTGTTTGTTGGGCAATGATTTGATGGATGGATTGTATGATTCTCGATATGAACGTTCAATTATTAGCGGATGAGTGGGTAAAACTTTAGACTGAATTCGGTTTTACAATCTAATTTAACAACTTAGGATCGAAGTAGTATTTTAGAACTCGTCATCTAACACAGTATTTCCCTGTTCCTTTTATCCTCCCATCCACAGTGTGCGGTTGCACGGCTTACAACAGTTCATAAATCTTGTTTAAAATATTTTACGTGCTACTAACGCTACTGATGTTTTTAACTAAATAGCCCAACAGTTCCTAACCTTCGTATATGATTTATTAATGTATTTTGTCAGCTATTCATTAAGGATAACATTTGCAGGCACACTCTTTATACGTAGGTGTACATATATATATATATATTTTGAATGCTTGAGTGCTTTTCATATTTATGTCAGTGTTGGCATAAGGTGTTGGAAAAGTTTGCTTATGTAATTATTTAATTTCTGCAGGTAAGGACGCGACTGTTACGGCAGTGGCTGCTGTTGAACTTGATATGCGTAAGTATATAATCTTAGGGAAAAGAGAGTTACAAACGAATTTTTTAAGCTGGTAGCGTCATCACTTTTGAGACATTGCAAGTTCGTTGTTGACATGGTTTTTCGTTTTCGTTTGGGAATGTGCAAACGGATAAAAATAGCATGACCGAAGATGACAAAAATATTTTAGGAGAAATAGATGTACAGCACATTAAAACAGGGCTTTCGAGGATCATTCAACACTCATCTTCGGTCTCCGAATAGGTAAACGTACAAATTAATGAATCATTAATCTGAGTAAATATTTAAGAAAAAAATACCTAAGCTAAAATACTAAACGGTACACAGACTTGTCAGCTTCATTTAAACTGAGTTGACCTTGCGAATTAGGTTACTCTCATGCAGCCTTAGGTTAGATTTATCACAGCTGGAAATATTAAAATCATCGACATAAATAGAATGATCTAGCTCACAGGAATGATTCCGTATGGATTGTTCTCCCGGTAGGAGAAGGCACCTTCATATGCTCAGCTCTTAAGTATTGTCTGACTCACAGTTTCGCTATAGTTGGTAGCCTATAGCAGGGCACTGACAATACTTGTATTATAAACTACTTGACTGGGCGACAAGCCCGGCATCCTATTGGCATATTCAAAGCAACTGGCGATACAAAATTATTACGAAAGCTGACACATGCATTTATTTTCAGATAATATATGGAATTGGATCTATTTAGTTCTCGCCAGCGTTTTGTTGTGTTCATGAGAACTATGGGCAATGAAAAATTCAACATATATTTTGGAACCAGCTTGGTTCCAAACGACTGCTTCATCGCATTCTAAGGTCTTGAATTTTGTTCCGATGTATGCTCTCAGTGAACGATAACGGATAAAATAAATTTTAAAAGTAAGATCGTAGGCATAAAGGCAACTTTCATTCCGTCAATATTTTTTCAGTTCACGTACCAGCTATTGAGGTCTTTTCTTTCTGTTTATTCATTAAAAGTTCAAACACTTGCTGTATGTAAATACTCGAGCATTGTCTAAAATAAGAGTGTTTGGAAATATATTCTGAGACTTATATTTCTCATAAGCAGTGTGTAACATTTAGCACAAACTGCAAATTATTTCCAAATTATTGCCTTGTATTATCCGCAAATAAATCTACATGTCAGTTTTCGTAACATTTTTTTTGTCTCGAGTCCTGTTCGATGTACGAGCCTGATGCCGGATTTACGCTGCAGTTGTGTGATTCATAAATATCAGTGAAGTCTATGTCTCGCCACCTTCGAAGGCGAACCCTTTCGCCATTTGACAGCACGCACGGCTGAGCATAAGGTGTCTTCTCGTACCTGGAGAATGATGACAAACCCACTTCAAAAGTCATGCGCAATCCCATGAGAACTAGAGAATGCCACAGTTTTTCTGGAATTGAGGACATTTCCTATGTTGGGATAACACTAGAGTATTATGAACGAATCCAATGAAGCAGTACAAGCTTTAGACGCAATTTCTAAACAATTATTGTATTCTTCACTAGTCATCAGAAAAGAAAGTAAAGTAGAAAGTATGCCGTGAAGGAACTTTGGACAATGAAATGTATTATGCTAGGTTTTCCTATTGGTGCGAATTTTCGAGGTTATTTTCAGCTGTCATAAATCTAGTCTAAGGCTGCTTGAGAGTATCTGAATTTACCTCATTAAATCTACTCTAAATGAAGTTAATACGTCTATGCCGCTTTGTGTTTTAGTTTAGATTTTTTCGTTCTATATTATTTAATCAACATACGTAATTCAAAAAACTGTGTGTTTGTCACTGCAAATCTTCAAAGTGAATGTTATAACACTCGAAAGCCCTAATTTTAATATGCATATACGTATTTCTCCTGAGATGTCTTTATCCACCTTGGTCCTGCTGTTTAAAGCCTTTCGGAACTCCGAGAAGAGTACACCGGCGCGTTGCAGCTCATCAAGAGTGATGTTGCTTGACATGAAACTCCGCTGGTGTGCCCCAATTTTATTCAGTTCACGTGTAAGCTGTGGTATTTTCTTCGGCACTATATTATTGACAGTTCAAATACTACTTTATGTGATTATTCAGAGTACTGTCTTAAATTAGAGCAATTTTTTTTGCGAATTCTTCACACATTTTGGAAAACATTTTTCTTATCTTTACATGCTATCTTTTGGCTCAATATTTTGTCATTTTTTGCCTGAATAACTTCGACATTTTTTTGATGGTATACAAAAAGTTTATAACGTTGTATTGACTAGTTTTGCCCCATCTCCTACAATATTTCATTAGTTGACAAATATGCCACTGGTTCATATTGTGCATAATTTTTCAGATCAAATTAGGGAAGGCGTGCTGCATAAGTGTTCAAATGAATATTACAAGAAAGCGAAATGTCCCCCAGTTGAATGTGATTGTGGGGATTTCTGTGGCACTACATACATATATATATATATTTAT
Source organism: Orchestia grillus (assembly GCA_014899125.1). Classification (NCBI taxonomy): domain Eukaryota; kingdom Metazoa; phylum Arthropoda; class Malacostraca; order Amphipoda; family Talitridae; genus Orchestia; species Orchestia grillus. Next base: position 38,665 of record VOMN01012508.1, read on the forward strand.
TTACACATAGTTCAAACTTTTCTTAGGTACTTCGAAAACTTCGACCCCTGTTCCAGGTTTGGTGATGTCCCATGAGGCGTCTCTAGCTAGTCGGCGATAATTGGGGTTCGAGTTTGTAAGAGTTGAAATCCTGCGAATCTAAACTTCTATGGAAAATGTGCCGGGAGTTTAAATTCTGACACCTGTTAAAATAAATGGAATGAAACTCTTCTGCCGAAGTCACGCGAGTTTGCCCAGCTCTACGACTGCGACTGATGCGAAGTTTGGCAATGATCTCCCCAGAGTGACAATCAGTTGGACCAACACCGCAATTGGAAGGGGTCTCCAGTAAGACCTGGCCCGTGGTTGGGATCAAACAAGCCTTCACTCCGAGGGCAGCATGATTTTGTCCCGTTAGGAAGACTCTCTCGTTACCAAGATTATCGATTATTGGCTATGCCATTCTCGCAGCTTTTGCCGAACAGTCAGCAGTGCGGCAGTTGCGACAAATTACTTGTCTCTCTTTGTTGGATGTGGGCTGGCTGGGTTCACTTCATTCCTCTTCTCATGGAAACACCAAGAAAATTCTTTGTATCTCTCTCTCAAAGTTCAGCAAATATATTTGACTTCGTGTATTGAATTACGTCAGGATAAAATGTGATTAACGGAACGCGTTCTGTACAGTTTTCGGTCAAATACGTTTTAAGATGTGGATCAGACACAAAAGTGGATAGGCATGAAACAAAATGTACTTCAATTCATGAATGTTAGAGCTTAGTTCTCCTGAGTAAGTTTTTTTTTCTAGTAGAAGTGTTTCGGAACGTATTGCGTTCATAGGAACGTGTCGGAGTAATTCAGTGACGCATTCTAATCAGCTTACTATGATATATCGTAATATGTCAGAGTGCGCAATAATGCTTGGTTAGATTAGGTTTTGAAAAATATAACCATCAAGACCGTCATTCTTAATATTCAACTACCAAATTTGTTAGAATATTAAGAATTAGAAAATGATCCCATCTTTCAACTTGCCATTGTAGACGATGTTTAATGTGTGAATTTAAGACCTACTTTTGCATCGAAGAATTGATTTGATGTCTAGGAACTCGAGAGTGTTAAATTTATTTCGATTCTACTATAATTACAGCTTGAATTGTTTCCATTAATACTCGTTGAATTTCTTGCTTTCCTGCATCATTCATCACGAGTGAAGGAACAAATGATGACATTATTTAAGTCCCCTCATGGTTAGTCTCCTCAAAATTGGTTAAACTTTTTGAAGTCTCTTCATTTTCAGTTGAGAGCCGTAAATTTCAATCACCTGTTCGATGTAGTACGTTGTGAATTCTTCAGCGCCAGTTGGAAATGAAGAGGTTGGTAAAAGCCCTCGGGAACCAGAATAAAGAAGCAACCGTTTTTCTGCGCTGTTCATCTTCAGGTTAATTATCAACCAGAGGAAGTCACAGTTCTTCTAGGAATACGTTTGAAATATCTGCATAATACTCAGAAGTTCAGTTCATAAATAACATGGAGCAATATGAGCTTTAGACACAATTTTTAAGCTGCGATTGCAATCTTCACTATACTGCCCAGGAAAAATAGCAAATTGGAAAGTGACCTGTGAATTTAGTTCGAATAATTTAAAAAAATTTAACTTCACTGTATCATTGTACTTGATTTATAATCAACTGCGATGTAAATGATTCTTTAAACAGTGTGCGTTTTGACTTTAACGTCCATTATAATTTTTATGATAAAAAACTGCGTTACAATTTTCGTACCGATTTTATATTTAGGCTATAAATTCTCGTTAAATTTTGATTTTTTTAAAGCCATCTATGTATTTATTAACCCCGGAGTTTGATGCGAAGAGAGCATAGTTTTCATATTAAACCGATTCTAAGGTAACGAGGAGACCTGAGCTGTAAGCATGCGCAATAACGCTTGTTTCTCACAAGGGAATTGGCCGACTACACTTTTTCGACATACGATGAACTTAATGAGAAACTTTTGTTCTTAGAGCTTCGTAATTCAGACATGTTCCAATGCAGAAATATTCAAGGAACTTTCTGGCACTCAGTAGCTCTTCTAGCTGTAGCGCCCCAGGAAGCAGACGCGAAAGGTGAACATGTTAATTTACGTTCAACAGATCTGAGCAGGCTTCTATGATTTTTTCTCTTGACTGGAACCACGAAAATTTTCCGTGTTTATTATGCTGAATAACAGGAATCTGTGAGATAATTACTCAGACAAGAGAAAAGTCAGTTTTTTCCACTAGGGCTTGTATTGATGACCGAAATAAATAACTACAATACATCAGGTAGAAATATTTAAAATAACAATATATTTGTCAAAGCGCTGTCCATGATTCTCATTCTTGATAAGATCTTTTTATAAACCAAATAATAGATTCTATCGAATACTTTATTGTACAATAAGCATACTCTCTGTGTAGCGTGAAATGTATCCTCCACAATTAAGTTGTGTTAATATATACAGTACATTTATTCCATCATCATTTGCAAACCTTGAATAGTGCATGCATTTAGATTTCTTATTCAAGCTCGACTTCAAAATGTGAAGAACATGAATAACTTTCTGGATCTGAGCCTCTAGACCTGAGAAAAAGTTATCCACGAATAATTAGAACTAACAAAGCTTGGTAATCTTAGCTAAGTAGCTTCTATGAAGTTTCTATTTTTGTTAAAGTGGGCTTTGCATACTAAATAAACTTTTAATTATGTGTAATTCGATGCAAATAATGGGTTTTAAACAGTTTCCTTCACCGGTCTACAGCTCCATCATGCAATCATTTCGAATTATCTTGCCGACAGCCCCAAAGAATTTTTCACGCTTAAAATTTGCGCTAATAATATTGAAAAAACGAACATTTTAGGTTTCTATGCTTACCTGAAAAGTAAAAAAAAAATTACATTTCTACATATTTTTGAAGTTATCTGTAATACTACATTGAAACAAATCCGTTTTCTTAGCTAGTTATTTCTGATTAGATTTCTATCATCGCCATAAGGAGCGAAGATAATGTGCAATTCCGACACCTGACATGGACACCAGATCACACGCTCGAACCGTATTCCTCGTCATTCATTATGCCTATAAAAGTTTATTTTTGTAGCGTTTTTTTGTAGGATGCAGGTGTATAGGGCGTAGATAACTTTCTAAATTGTGTGCTTTGCTTAATAATATTAATTAATGTGGGGAAATTCGCCATTTTTGCTTACTGATTTTATTCTGCTATGATTTTTGCCAAATTTCGTGTGGAGTCTATGTCAAGCGCAGGAATTTAAAAAACACGTTACTGAGGAAAGTTGACAAATTTTATCTCTACAGAGTCAGTGTCGGCAATAAATTTAGCGAATATCTCTATTCTCCGTAAAGATCTTTATGAAGACCCCGTGTGCTGTGCGTGTGTCATTTTACTAGCAAGCTCTTAGAAAGACGCCATATTTATGGCTCCTTAAAACTTGCTTCACTGGAGCGAAAATATTTCGTAAGGAGTGTACTGCTCATAACTTTTGAGTTCGCAAGTAAGATATCCCATTACAATTTTGTGGCTGTTAGGCTGGTGCGAGCCCATTATGGTCCTCACCTCGGGACAGGTGATATTCTCTTCCATGCTCAGGTTTACTCCCCGACATTGGAAATTTTTTACTTGAAAATAATTCAGCTGTGAATACACCTTTGTTTGGCCTTTATGCCTAAGTAACGTCATTATGTAATAAATACGAGGAACAATGCCATGAAAATAGCGAATCTTCATTTCCGGAATACTTTCCTATCCAGTTTTGTCTTCAGTTACGTATGTTGTAAATGCTTGATTGTTCTAGAAAATAATATGAAACAGTATATTTTGTATATATACTGCTCCTTTAATTTCTATTGTATATGAAAAGCATATATTTTAATGCTCTTTGCTAGTGTAGGACATTTTTCTTATAAAAATGTACAATCACTCCGAATGTTTACACCGCCATTGACGGACAAAAAAAATTAATAAGGGACTAAGATCCCGGAGCACCTTAGTTTTGAATACAGGTGATGAAAAACAAATGAGCATGGTCACAAAAACCTGTACGAACACGTCACTGCTATGTTTTCAGTGGTGAGGCACATCTTCGTTACGCGTTACTCTTCGTAAGCAAAGTTTATACAGACTTGTTTTGTACAACGAAAAGCTGTTTTTCAAATGTTTAAATGCATTAAATGGAAATTGAAACATCATACTGCATTTACTATATATTTTTTTATCTCATGCCATAGACAAATTAGTTTCAACCTCACGTAACTTGTTTCACGAACTTCTTATTTGAATCATTCTAGGTGCATCAGATCTTGAAATGTTTCAATGGTTCTAGTCATCCTCCACTTCTTCACGGTAAAACTTACAGTGTTTAAGGGGATATTTAGGTACCTAGAAATAGTTCGACACCTCATCATTGCAGTGTATGCTATATTACTTTTATATCTTTTGATACCTCCTTGTGCTTCAGGATCTTGTAGTGCTTTTAGGCAAGCTTCTAATGTACAACTAACTCTGGAGTCTCCCGATAACCTAACATCACACACCATTTAGATTTTCCCAGAAGTTTCTACTACGTATTGAACTGCCAAAACGGAGAAATTACGTTTTCAAATTTATTTTAATTGGTCTCCTGATACTTTTTTCACTAAGTTTTTGATGAATCCTTCATTAAAAAGTGTAATATTTTTTCGTTAAATAAATATAATATTTTCGATGCCCAGTGTTGTGTGTTATTGTAGGTTATTCCTTATTATGTAAGTTTCGTTTAAGATCTTCAGAAGCTATTATTCATGAATTCCTTGAACTTTACAAATACTTGTTTAATTGCACTGTAAATTAAGTAGGAGGCTGCACGGAATGTGAACCGTGAACATGAATGGTCCACAAGTGAGGACAAACTTCTGCACACTGCAAACGTGTCCTTTCTACCAACCATTGATGTCTTTGCTGCCATACAATGGCAGTCGATTTGGTTTTCTACTAAAAGGAAGCTCTACGTTTTTCGCGTATTGTATAGCGCATTGAACATGAACAACATTTGCCTGCTTACTTAAATAAAAGTATACTCCATCAACCGGACGATTTTAGAGTAATACATAATGTTGACGCTGATGTGAGATTCCCTGTCACTTGCATCAGCCATAGTTGAAGCACTGCTGGACTAGCCGTCTTTTACTGTCCGACAGGGCCCTCTCGAATTCATTGCTCGAATTGCCTAGCCTAAAAAGAAAATTATACTTCTGTTAAAACTAATAATAATTCTCTTGCACGATGCTCGCATGTATCAACTTCTCCACGCACGTTGAGGAAATGATTTTGATACATTTATACAGTGGTGATATATTTTAATGTGTGCGTATTAATGTCTTAAAAGCCGAAATGTGCAGAAATGTCTTACTCTCTTAACAAAATAGTATAATACAAGATGAAATAGAAACACCCTGACTTGTCTAAATCGTTTATTCCAATTGGTGTTAATATGTCTTCACTCTATATACAGATTTCATTACTCACGTTCGTAGATGATGAGAAAAATGAACAAATGTTCTTCAAATTTTCATGTTAGGAATATGTTTTCTTCCTTTAAAGTAAATCTACCAGCTACATAAATAAGTGGTGAGAACTGTTCATTCGAGAACTTACGTGCATATACCGACAGCGTAAAGACTTTCTGCTGACAATGTCAACAAAGGAATTCTGTTCAACCTCTACCACTGATTAAAGTGGGAAATTGGTGTCGGACCCCAATATTGAACGCAACTTGAATAATTATTTTGCTTCGTTGAACTCAGCGCGTTTGTTTTCCTTAGGTGCATCCCAAGACACACTCGAGTGCTCACTAGTGCAGGCAGCCGAGGCAAAGCGCCAAATTTAGTCCACATTTCAAGAACGGGTTTCCCTAATTGAATGCGACGATCACTGCTTATTTCGACATTTACTTTGTTCTCGTGAAAATAGAGGAAAAACTTTCTTCTCTAAAATTGAGTCTATAAGTTTGATACGTTTACATTGAAGCATTAGCTCTATTTTCAGTCTTTCGTTTGTACACTTTTGAACGAAAAAAGTTGAAAAATGTGCCCCCATTGTTTCCCAATTTTTCGACAGCATTTTGGATTTTTTTCAAACAAGGAATACAGGCAGAACAATAAAACAGAAAGAATACAGGCAGTCCTCGTAATATGAAAGTAATTCATCTTATGCCTGACTCGCAGTGCAGGTTACTTTACTGTAATTTGTTTCTGCGAACCGAGTAGAGATCGTGCTGACATAAATATCGACTTTGAATTGGTAACTATTCCTGATTTCAAAATACGTCTCCATCGAATAATTATGATAGTTAGTTCTCAATCGTATGGCGTGATTTTCTAATTGGTCTGGGACCCAAAGTCCCAGTATATTTTCTATTAATTCCAGTTAAAGGATAGTTGGAACTGAAAGTGACTACAGCCGATCACTGGAGTTATATAATGTTGTAGTTTCGTGGTGGTTGGAGAAAACCAAGGTGTTTTGTAAGAAAACAGTGAGCAGTGATGTTTTATGAAGCTTTTAGATTTTTTAAGAAATATTTTTCATGGTAAGCTCTTTGTTTTCGCATTATTTTGCTTAAAATTTAGGACAATGGATAGGTCATATCTAGGCTCCAGAATTAGGTTAGCCATCCTGTATTTTTGGGAGTCACATCCAGAGGGAGATCCCGAGCCGAGGTCCTGAAGGACCGCGTTGACCCCAGCAGGTTTACCTTCGGGGTATCTTTCATAAATTTGCTTCTATTTCCACATTCCTGATTTCATGTTCACATTCTACTTATGATATTTTTTGTTGCTCCTTCTTTTTCCCATTTTGCTGTACCTGTGCGTGGATTTATCATTTTACTTAAGCTATGACGTGTCCTGTCTGTTTTCATTTACATAATTAGAATTTAAATCGTACATAATGCCATTGGTCGTCGGGCTTAGAAATACATGGCCTATCTGATTAATTTTTAATATAGAGACAGTACATCATACCTTCCTTACATATTCCATGAAAATATGCTCACTTCAGAAACACTGATGCCACAAAAATAGTGGAAATTTCTAAGCGTCAAATAGGCTAAAGTTTTTAAGACCACCGACCAGAAGCTTCCAGTGGTTTTCGCAAGTTATTGTCGGACCACTAGCGTCCGGCCAGCTCAAGTTCTACAAAGCGCATCTTTTTTATGTGCATATCATGCTTGGTCTGGCATCAGAAACAGACTAAATGCTAAAAAGGCACAAGAGATTGTCGAAATTTTCAGGTCTCGGTGATCTTTAACCTTTAGACCCCAATGTGTATATTGAGTCAAACTAACCACAACCCGTTGAGAATTTCTCTTGGTCTTGAAAAATCTAAAAGGCATTATTTTTTCAGTTACTTAATTAACCAATCATTTAATTTCAATAAATGAATTCCAAACCCTGAGCGAGGAAGCGTACTCATTTTTCATGACGCCACACAAAGCGTTGAAACTACTGAGCTCCGCGTTACCATGGCTATGAATAACGTGACCACGCCATGCGCTCAGCGCAGATCTCCCGACAATGCGTGGGCTTCAATAACAAATTCTTTTCCCTCATGTTGAGCCAACTATTGAAAACTAGCTTCAAATTTATTTTTATTTTCCTAATTTTGATTAGGATTGCTTATCAGGTGTAAAATTATATCTATTGGCTTTGAGTCTTTAATATTTCACAGCGAGATTCAATTGTTCCCTTATTGTAAGAGTTACGCTATTTGCGTCTGCAGCAAGATGGTTTCCCAAAAGTAACGTGGTACCTTTTAGGGTTAAACTCTGCATTTATTATTTGCACTGGGATTCTAAAAAATTTCTTCCAAGAATTTACTCATAAATGTATTTTTTAAGTTTTGTTCATTTTCGTGTTTTTAGTCAGGCCTGAGTTTAGTCAGTTGCATGCGCATGAGCAGCCCTGCATGAGCAGTTGGATGGATAGAACTAATAAATTTTTCAAAAGGTTTCGCAACCCATTTTCTAGCCGTTATTTTTTACGGAGCCATCCTTAGCAAAACACTGGTTTTTAAGTTAATGTATGACGGCTGTGATATCGCATTTTATATTTAGCAAATGACAAGCACTTAAAAAATGTTTTTTCATGGAAAATTGAAATTAGCCATGTTGATATCAATATCCTAGGAGAAGTAAGTAATACAATATTTTACTTGAATGCTTTGAGATATGCTTAGAGGTCCAACAATACATACAAATTTGCTAGCAATAACCTGAAAACTAGAACTCGTTCAACGTATAAAAAGAAGAGATTTTCTTTTTCGATTCAATCCTGGTCCCTATAAATCGGTCCCATGCGTTTTACCCTGAAATAGCCAAATATGTTTGTGCCGCAAGCTTGACGTATCTCTCAATCGTCTGAGTATAATCGTGGAAGTTTTGAATCTCTAATTTATGTCTCTAAAAATGAGCACATTTGAATTTTTATTCGAAAAGATCCTCGTCATCGGAGGCTCGATCTGTGATAGCATGGTGCTAATTCATTTATCCAATGGAATCTTTTCCTTCGAAGTTTATTTGGAGAATCTTGGATGTAGGAAGCTACTTCCTTCTGAACTTCTGTTATGTTTCCTTGCTTCGTCTTTGAGCAAACTCAAGGACTGAGGCCTTGCATCGTTTAGTGTGCCTTAAAGTATTTTTTCAGGAGCAGAGAAAAATGTATTTCCGTGGAGAACAAGGGCTGCCACAGGGTGCGAGGACTATTTGAGGACTTGTCATTTTCAGTTCATCACCCGCTCGAATCATTTATAATATTTTTTTATTTCAGATAACTTATTTTAATTAAGATGTAAACCCAAGGAATGAACCCAAGTTGATACAAACCAAATTTTCGGCTACTGTGATTGTTTTAGGAGTTGTGAATAGTGACGGTCACGTTATGCTCCTTACATCTTTCCATGTAGTCTTAAGCCTGAATACATCGATGTTCTAAAAGCAGTAGTTAAACCCTAGATAGATGAAGTATCAAATGGAAGACCATACATCTTTCAGTACGACTCAGCACCTTCTCACAAAGCCATAGCAACCTAAGCTGGGCTATGAAACAATTTATACGATCATTTGACCCCAAATTCGTGGGTCCTATCGTCGTGAAAATTGAATCCCATTAATTCCTAAATGTGCGCGGTTGTTGAAAAAGACTAATCGACATCCTCAGTCGATTAGTCCAAAGGGAGCTTAGTAGAATAATTTGATAACGAACTATCATTAAGGGTATTGTACAAATTTGATTTTATTACAAACATTTTTTGTAAATATTCATGTTTATTTACCAAACAAAAAAAGGGCTCAAAAAGCCCTCGTACACTGTATATCTTCAGTATGTGTATCCATCCATTGCAAATCTTGTGTGCTGAGTTTTGTTATGTAAAACTCCCTTCAAATGCAAACCAACATGCATGGCGCATACAACTTGACGATGAATAAAACTTTCAATTTTGTCACATGTCTGAAGATTGGTGATTGAAACATATACTTGTTCGATCTCATTATCGTCTGAAGCAACATTAAAGAGATCCGTTGAAATACACGATTCTTACTGTCTTACATCGATTAACCGATTTTCAAATAGGTCCTATCCAATCAACGAGGCTCTATTGTTCTCCCGTCCGAATCATTGACGAAATGGCGCAATGACAACACTTCACTAACATGAAACTGATGAGCAACCAATTAATGCAATAGTTTGTTGAGTTTTTGTCCATATAATTTGAAGGCACTTTCGTGTCATTCCGATATTATGTGATGTTGGTCAACATCCTATGAGGTTCTATCTGTTCTGTTGGAATATTTTTCATTTCCATTTACTCTGGCAAAATGTAGCAGATAGCATTTCCAGAACCATTTATTTTTTTAAATTGTGCAATATATCAAAAATCTGCTTTTTCTATGAATGGAGTCGAAGCTGTACTATAGGAGGAAGTTGCCGTATCTAATCTATACAATAGGCCCGTGGCCATTAAAAATTTTGACAGATCGAGCTACAGTTTCTTGTAATACTGCTCGAAAATACTACTGTAACTATGCTTGGGATTTTCTTTTAATTCTCTCTCGATTCTGCAATAACATCGACGGAAGTAAAATTTAGTGGAAACCTTCATTAATTCCCAATCTTAGGAGGGTTGTGCGACGTTTAAAGTGTATTTTATGGAAAAATCCTTCGGCTGTACGTAATAGCACATTAAGGCTCGTAGAAACTTCAAAAATCAAATTTCTAGATTCTACCCAAGGAACAACGCTTGCGCAACGCCTGGCCATAACTTTCAGTCAAACTCTGCTTCAACATGCGCGTGTACTGGAAATCTTGAGACGGACTTGGTCAGGGTTCAGGTTGCATAATAGAAGTATTCGTAGAAGCTTTGTAACTGAAGTCGAAATGTGACTAAATTCATAATGAACGAAGGTCCTGAGATTCGCTATGAAGGGCCTTTTACGATTGATATGTTACCTCGTTTCTGCTTCATTAAGTTGAATCTATCTGATCACTTTTTCAAGTATTCATGTGAAGAACTCATACATTGAATATTCTATCACCATTTTCTGAAAATTTATGTTTACAACAATTGAGAAACCCCAGATGACGTCTCTATTTTCATTAATAGATGTAATTCCACAGTGTTGTCAGTTTTGCCCCTAACATCAGTTCCACAGTAACTTTTTCAATTTATAATTAGACTCGATAACGTTTCGCCATGAAACCTGAATCTGATGAAGGTAAAATTGTATTGTTGTACATAAAATTATTCGAAGTTATTCTAGTTTGCATTCGTTATCTTTGATCGATTCCACAGATTTCCGTAAAATAACTATGAATTGGTACAAATATGTGCAAACTCTGAATTCAGATTCACACCTCTTTTGAAGGTGCAGGGCAGAAGTAGCATGATACGAGGATCATATAGCGTTAAAAGCACGCCCACTGTCGAAGGCGACGGATTAGCTGGCCAGAACACGCGAGGGAGCGAACGGTGACGTCTCCAAAGAAGTCATCTCACCGTTGCTGTGGAATGTGGGTAGTTTTTTATTGCTTTTGGAGGTAGATAGACCATTTTTTGCTGCTCGCTAACCCTAATGACTCAATTACTGGTAACCCGCGGTGAGCTTCTGGCCTCTGTTGCTTCCGAGAAACCGCCAGCCTTTTGAATACGCGATAAAAGCTCATAAAATCCTTAATCTAATGATATCTGATGGAAATTAATGGGTTATGATCTTACGTGTATGTTAATAAATTTTATTTGTGGCCTCATGATGTGCTGCTTAATTATAAAACTTCAAATTTGCGTGCTACTCAGGCTATCATCCTTTGTAACTATTGAATATAAGCCTTCATATTTTTTATACAGTTTTTAAACTCGTCTTAAATTTCTTTGCATGCGCTTGATTGGAATGGATGGCCATATCGATTGGGGCTGGTGCTGCTAATGTTTAAGTAGATCCATTTTACAGTCCAGTTTCCTTTCTCTTATAGATGGTCAACTTCTTAGTAATATGTTTAATTCCTGAAAACAAGCTTGGTCCGCTTTTTAAAATTCACGTGTAGAGCGATTTGTTAGTTGTATTTTATTATCAGGAAACGTGCAGTATTCAACGGCGCTCAGTTGGATGATTGATCAGAATAACGACCTCAACGGCGCTCTCCATCTTTCACTGTTCTTTTCGATCGTTCTATTAATCTGTGCCGGGAAATCAGTGACTTGTGAGCACACAGCTTTTGCGGCCCTAAAGCATAAAAGAAATGTGTTGGACAGCCGTAAAATTCTTCAGTAGAAACGTGAAAGCACTGGCGCAGCCTTAATGTCTGTTGCAGTCGATTGAAAATTCTAAGCTGAGGAATACGCGAGCTAGAATAAACACATCAGCACACTTTACCCCGTGTACACTTGGTTCGCTTCGTACCCGTGCTTTGCGAGTGAATGTTAATACGGTAAATGTCAATCAAAAATTTGACGTACTGTATTTGCTTCCTAAAAATTTATTAAGTGAAGGAAGTATAATTTACATTTTCTGTCAACAGTTCTTCTCAAAGATTTATGAAATTATAAAACTCTGAGAGGAACACTAAATTGGTGATTTATCGTTAAAGTCGTTATTTTCGCATGCGGATGAAATTCTTTTTAGTGGATTCTTTTAAAATTTTAAATGCAATTTGAAACAAATCACCAGTGTTTTCATTATTCGATGTATAAAATTGATTTTAATTTTGAACCTTATCGAAGTGAGAGGAGGGAATTTCCTAACGTCATATTAATTTTCTGTATGATTTTTTGCGTGAATACTTTGAGTGCCATATATGGCACGCATCCCCTTCGACTCCAATGTTCGGGCGATAAATTGCGTTTAACAGCTCGTTCTCCTTGATAAAGTGATATTGTAGAGTTTAGTCTTTGTTCCGAACAGTGACTCTATGAAGACGTTAAATTCTCCAATGGCAGTAACGCCTGGGAGCGATTCATTGGGACGTAAACGATATCCTCTCGACAGCTTCTGTAGAACCGCAGCCTGGTTACAGTTTGGCTACGACCCCTTACTCTTTGTCAGAAGCTGAATTGACTGCCAGGTTAGTGCGTCTACCTTGGAAAATTCATTGGCCATTTGAGTAGTTTATCAGGGCTGAGCGACGCGTATGTGGTTACTGCTCTGGCAGACACTGACTTAAAATATAAAGCCAGGCGAACACCAAGCGAGATTTATACGTGAATCACGAGCTCTTTGGCTTTGTTAAACTGACGCAAACTGCCATTCCCCCTAACTCACTTCATTGGTATTCTCTAGAAGCGGCCAGCTTATTCAAAAAATATCTGTAACAATGAACTGAAATAAAAGCGTGTACTGTGGATGCATCGACAGTTTGTGTGCGGCCAATCTTTTAATTTCATTTTGTATATCGTTGACTGCTGAACAAGGAATAGGTGCAGCTCATTTTCATAAAATTTTTCATTCCTTCATTCCATGATTCATCCGACTTTCCATTTTTTCTTGGTAGTATTTCTTATTTCTTTTCTGATAACGAACAACAACCATGAGGAGCACCGCTACCTACCGCGCCTTGCTTTAAGCTCTCCATTGTCATGGCTACCGCAACACAATGCCCGTCTGGCGTTGGCGAGGAAAAGGTCGACTTTTTGCCACAGTTCTTATGAGCTCCATAATGAAATCTTCTGAACTTGGATGCGCTCGCGAAGAATTAGCTACTGATGTTGCACAGCGCTATGTCGACGTTCGTACACCTTTCTTGGTAACTTAGAGATAGTTGGCAGGTGATTACTCTCATTTAATCAATCGTAAAATTCTGCAGCAGTTTCGAGATCTTTAAAGTCCAAATTGTTCCAATTAAATGGAACAAGAAAGTAGCATACGAATGTTACGTTAAAAAAGTATTTGCACGGTATGATGATAGGAGTTAATTTTCAAAGGAACATGAAAATTTATTTGTATATAAACAAGAATTATTTCTTACATGAGAAAAAAATATTCAAATGTATTTTCACTTTGCATGAGCACAGCCTGATCTTCTTATACCTGAGCTAGAAATCGTAATTAATTAGTCGGTTTAAGCTCATACCATTGCAACAAATATTTCCAAATGAGTGCAATGAATGAGGATGGTAATTTCCGGTGAAGTGATCTGTTTTTGTAGTTCATTTCCTTCCATGACGTTAAGATAAAAATCTGGTATAATGACTATTTTGCTCGCTATGAAATCATCTATTTTTTGATCGACTTGTTCTACAATGTTGTAAGAAATTTAGTTTTATTTCCTACACGAGTCTTAAATCGAGGTAATTCATTTTGTTGATATCAGTGAGCCCACACTTACTCTAAATTAGATTAGGGTTTTCAATGGACCTAATTTGTCGAAAGTTGAGTGGCTTCGCCTAGTTACGAAAACGTCTGCTGTCGTTGTGCTCGAATGTTGTTTTTTTACACCAGACTGGAGAAATGCTTCAGGGTAGAGCCTGGAGCTGTTGCAGGGTGAGACAACTCGCTGCTACGCTGTTGTGCTTGGCTGCTTCATTTTCCTGACTACGTTTTTTCATACTTATGGTTCGTTTCCGGTGAGTCACCGTGAAGTGAGGAACTCAAATGATGAGCATGTTGGCGCCATTTTATTTTCTGATGTCTCTTACTCATTTCAACTATCCGTTCTTAGTTTCGCTCTTTCTATGTAAAATGACAAGGCTTGGATGAAACACGAACTCCGATTTTTTTTTCCAGGTTCACAATATTAAATGTTAAATTGTCTTGCGGCAGATTTTATAAAACTGTTTCCTTTCTGGTAAATTTAAACGAACGTTCGAAACGCAAATTTGAAAATTTGTCTGGAAAGTTCGTATAAGGTTTTTATCAAAGTTCAAGACTGCAAGAGATTATTGATATTTGCTTGAAATAACTGCTACAGCTCATGCACCACGCACCTGGTTTTACTGAAATATGTTACCTATGTAAATCAAGATTTAATGACACTTATTTGGATTCATTTCGGCTAGATTTGAATTTTCCTATACTCTCATTGGAGGCAATTGTAACTCCTTTTGATATGGCTAGTCTCTTATTTTCAATATAAAATAAGATATCTTCCATGCATCATAATGCTAAAATTAATTTATCAGCTCTCATACGGGTCCCTGAGAAGTGATATGTGCGAGCAGTTTGATTCCTGAAAGGTTTTTTACTAGTGTAGCTAGCACAGTTGAAATATGTATCTCTGTTCGCTAGGTGTTGACACTAGAATTGTTTTGTATCTGATTTGCTCACAAAATTATAGGGAGAAGTAGATTGGGCGTACCTGCCTGATACGCGATTGTTGTTTTTGAAGTTTGATTCCAGTCATTACTTTAATGTACAACTTCGTGTGAAAGTATGACTCAGTACTAAAATAATACCATCCTTTTACCATGTGGTTTTCAAGACTGGTTAGCTTCTGTAGTATTATACTGAAGTCATGACATAACTTAAGCGAAAATGTTTTCTGTACACCGTTTATGACTTCTGTCGAGGTTAGGTGAATATAGTACAGCCGGTGAAACTTGTATGGCAGACGATCAGATACCTCGTAATTGCAACAGCATAAGTCACAAAGGCATGATGATTCTACACATTTGCAAGGAACAAAGCACGGACCAAGTCA
>VOMN01012520.1:0-66863 GCA_014899125.1 Orchestia grillus
AGTCAGTCAGACTGAGTTACTGTATGTGAGTTCTGCAGTCCGCCAATGCACGAGAATCGGAGAAATAGAATTTTGAGTTAAATCTGTTCAATACTAGTCTGATTAATTGTGTATAATCTTCCAGCTTGTTCGCTCTCCGGTTAATGAGCAGCTCATTCGAACGACTAGGCTGTTACTCATTAGGTAAAATTCTCACGGTCCTCTTTTTACACGATGTATTTTTTGGTACTTGCCGCCCGGCTCATAACGCCCTAATAGTTAATTTATGGAAAAGGATTGTAAAAAAGAGTTTCATTTTCCCCTCGGAGTATCGTTAGATCCCTGCGGGACCTGACAGCCATATCGCTACCTTAAGAGAACGTGCTGGTGCAAGAAACTGAATACGAATAAAATATCAACTGAAATAATCTGCTAGAGGTCGCACCTCATACACCTTATCAACCACAAGCTTCCCAATGCTAGTAGTGTTTGTGAGTTACGAAAATCTCTGAGCGATGGGTTGTTGCGCGATGGTTTCGTTTTTATTTTCTTCATGATCGATTACAAGTCTCAGCACACTAAATACCGCAATGGGAAATACAACTTAGAAGAAAGCCATAATGTTTCACTCGCATTCGAGCTAGCAACATCTAAAGCAGCGGCCATCGGGCACAACGGCATCGATGCACACATTCTTTCTCCTTGCCAATGATCAAGGTCTTTTATTTCCGATTCAGAAACGTGAACAATGCATGGGACATAGAGACCCTCATTAACTTCAATACCCACAGTCTTCGGTAGCTTATAGTACTCAGGGAAATTTTCCCATCATGGAAATTAAAAGACATATTAACCGTGAAAGAAATAAGAAATAAAAATCTTGGCACCCCCGAATACAAGCAAAATGTCGTCGCCCAGAATGCATCTCTATAATGTGACACTCAAGGACGCCTTGTTTGTTTCTTTCGCGAAGGAAAAACGTGTGTCATCGCAGAGGCAATCTTACTTCCTCTGCGCTGCCAATTGTGATCTTGTTGCCAAGACGGCCTTGAAAAATAAAGAAAACAAATACCGGCACATACAAGTTGGCGCCTCACGAAAAATTTCAGTGACATTTTACTGAACGTGAATATGTTTCTGAAACTAAAGCTGTTGACACCTCACTGACTTGTAACGATCGATTGAGGAGTTAACATACGTATATTATTATTATCATCTCAGTGTTGCGCCTAACCTTTCACAATTCATTAGATATCGTGATAAATCATGGTTGTCTCCGGAAAACATGAGTTTCGAGTAGTGAGTAACACAGACAAAGTATAACTTCGCTCTCTAAGGGTCAATTTGTTGTGGGTTTCCTTAATCCTAAAGTTAGCTTAACACCATTGTGACACGAGGTAGCACCGCTTAGAATCATATTTTTTCCGCTTTTCATTCTACTTAGTCTAATAAAAGGTAACATTTGCGAAATGACTTCATGGTTTGTTGTAGTGTTATAAAAAGCTCTGCACTGGAAAGAGGAGATACGTATTGTTCGTGGAAAAACACTTCTTGAAGCATTTTTTATTTTACATTCTGGTGTCATTATTTCTTGAAATACTTCACTCGTAAATTTAGGTCCGCGAGAAATCGTACCGGCATGGCCGGTTTTGCCTCACGTTTGTCCCCTCAGGCTTCTGTTGGTTGAGTGCTGGGAATTTGAAGTTACTTAGCAGGGCAGACAGCATGTTCACTGCTTCCCTCAGCTTAGAGCAAGCATTCAGTGATGGGCATCACGTTGAGAGAATTTGACATTTTCCTCCATAGTTAAATGATAACAAGATTTCGGAAAGCAGTAAATAGACTATGACCTAATGTGCTGATTCCTATCCCCAAACAGGTGCCTCCATGATCAAGACGGCACACGCAGGAGAAAATAGTTGACTGCATTTCCCAACATAAGCTTATCAAAATCAAGTTGTACCAGAAAAGTTTTAGAAAAAGTGTTGTAAATTTCAATCTTCTCACTCGTAAAAGAAGACATTTTTAATGACGAAAGGCTTTATATTACACCCCATACTCACGGCGTCCTCCTTAAAGGAGACTCGCTTCTTTAGTCCTGTTGAGCTTTTAGGACGCGCCCCTGTGCTGCGGTTGCCGTTCGTCGACGTTCCTGAGGTGCTACTGCTACTGCTTGAACCACTTGTGCTCGAGTCACTAGATGATTTCGTCAAGCTCGGGGACCTGCTTGAGGCTGACAAGGATGATGAGGAGGAATAAGATGAACTGGATGATCCATAAGACTGCGATGAAGAAGTTGTCCTTGGAGATGCCGGTGGTCGGCGCTTGATTATGCCACTGTCAGTCTTGTCTCGTTCGTCGTCGCTGGAATCCGACGAGTCAGAAAGTGGAACGGAACGCTGGGTCACGGCCGCAATCTGACAAACACGTGATCGACACAAGTGCATTAATGAGATTTGTGAAAGTATGTTGTGATATTAGCGTAAAAACGGACAGCCATGTTAGAGTCATAATTTTCGCAATTTAATCCTCAGTTTGAAGGCAAAACTTTCAACAGTTAAAGGTCTTCATCAAAACATGTGTAACGGTCAATCAAAACTAACCAATACACGTAAAATTTCCAGTATTCACGTCATAAAATGAACTCCGATATCAGTTACTATTGCATTGTTGTCTCCTAGGGTGCTGTAGAATCACTTTCCTTTGATTTAATTTCTTCTGGTCTAAATCAGGACCGACCAAAATTAGTGAATAAGGCATACCTGTCCACGGAAACATTCAAATGGAGAGTGTAAATGTCTCGAAAACTACATGTTTATCTCGAGTACTCACAGCTCGCTCGGGCATGCTTTGCGAGCGCCCGATTACGGGTCTGTGCTTCTTGTTGAACTCGGCGGCCGGGATGTCCTCGTCGGTCTGTGCCAACTGGAAGGCCAGCCAACGGTCGTACTGCTCCTGTGTCGCGTTAGGAGGAGGTTCTCTACGACCTGATCAAATAAAATACTGAAAATGATCAATGCTGGTACAACATGGGTCATAGCATCTGTGACAGTATTCTAACGCAACAATTGATTTTATTATGCACGTTAATAAAGAGCTGAAATAATAAAAGAGATTGAAATGATAAGCAAACCTAATCCGTATATCACGGTGTCTTTTACCTCTTCGGCCATTAGTTTCTGGAGACTCATTCAGAGAAGAGCTGAGAGCTAAAGAAGTTGGTCTTTTGGGCTTAGATTCTGCTGAGGATGTAACTACGGATGTGCTGACTTTTGTAGACGCTGAAATTTGACGCGATGAACTGGCATCTTGAGTCTGCGATTGTACTGACGTAGATGCAATAGATGATCGTTCAACGGAAGACGCAGATGGTTGCTGAGAGCTGGCGGAGCAGCAACAATCATCATCATAGTTCGCTGATCCAGTTGTGGATGTGTTTGTGTTACAGGTGGAGGTGTTGCTAGTGTAGGAGTATGGCGTGTACGATGGTGGAGTGTGAGAATTGTTTGGGCGCTGGTATCGGTAAGGTGTCGAGCTGGTGCGACTTGAGAGTAAATGGGATACCATATCTGCAAATACATTAATTTTATTTAATTTCGCTTCGACAGTCGTATCAGCATGGCACTTGAAAAAGTTCAAATCGCCAAATATAATTCATTTATGGAAAAGCATCATAGCAGCATAAAATGCACCGTAAATATAAAGAGGAAACAGAAATGACCGACAGCATGAGTTTGACGTAAACTACGAACCATCATAATCCTGAGTTGTAGCTCGGCGGGTCAAAGACTGTTGGGACCGAGTGGGCACACTTTGGCTGCGGAAAGACTTCTTCGTGTCACGGGGTTTGTTCACGTAGTTCTTGATGACATCCTCTTCTCGGCAGAATCTGTCATGCACACCACGAATAATAAAAGAAATTGTACCATTCGTTTTCTACCTGACCTGCAAGCATGATTTACCAATCCGATGGGATTCAAGTCGAAGATAGTTGCTAGTTTTTATCAGCAACTCTGAGAGAAACAACAAGCTATGCTAGATGTAAAAAATTCTGTAGGGTAGTCGACCAGTACAAGCTATTAACTTGATACAAGAAACCTTCAAATTCTTGAAGAGTAGTTTTGTAGCTACTTCAAAGCAACGGCGAATTCCTCTCGTTTCCTGCATTATCGTCTGTCACTGTCAATTTTGGCCTGGTTTACCGTCTCAATAGACTTCTTGGCAACTGTCACGTCTGCAGTAACCATCAAAGGAAGTTTAACAGTTTTAACGAATGACTCGGGCAGAGAATGTCAAGTGCCCCAATTCAATTCCCTTGACATCTCAAACAAAAGAATGCTATTGTTGTGTTGATATTGGTCGACGTACAGATTAGGCTACTGTAAAGTCATCGGATAAGAGTTAAATAAAAAAATGCTCAACTTAGGTTTAGAAATGCTTATAAAAGTTTTCCGAATTTTTGTTTTGCTTGCTCAATTTCTGAATTGCAGTAGTTTGTACGGCGCTAATATAGATAATGGCTGCTTTCAACACTCTTGAGGCTATCTATACTTTAAAGGTAAAAAAATCGATCAAAAAAGCTTTGTTTTAGAACTTATTGCAGCAACGTCTGCTCTAACGTTCAAATGCAAGACTAAAAACGCTTCAGCTTAGAACTTGTGGCACCATATCATTACGTTTTCAAACAGCCGTATGAAATAATAAAGTGCGTGTCTCTTTAAGAGTTTTAGTTGTCAAAATATTTCACTTTTCGAACATTCACATAACCTTCAACATGATTAAAGCAAGGTAATTATTTCTTCTTACCCCAAGAATGTTACCAATAATTCTCCTGCGAAATATGAGTGAATTGAGCAGGAAGAGCAGGTGGCGCTTTTATGGAGCGCTGACGCATGGTCGCCCGCTCGAATTATTTCCTATTTTTTCTAGTTGTGCAAGACTAGAAGTGATAAACATCTCTCTGATCAGTTCATCTTGCATGCGAAATATCTCGCAGCTTGTTTCTTAAAAGAGACGTTCCGCTCCACCTGTTGTTGAGGAGACCCTCACGCCTGCATGAAGTCTCGCCTCATGAACAGATTAGAACGGAAAATAATGTGCCTAGTAAAGTAACCCGCTTTACATGAGCTGGGTTTGGTCTGTGGGACATTATGCCTTTCTCGGGATAACGCGGTAGAATTTAGTCGAGTGAACGTAAATAAAGTTTTTTCTTACGGTGCAAGATAAGAAATAAGTATTTGCGTGAGCGGCGAAATGGATTTTAGCCCTGATGCCAGAGAATTGAATATGGGAAAATGATTTCATTATCGCGTAAATGATAATTAATAGATATATAAGTGTTGGTGACTATTATATTGAAGTACCAATTCCAAAATCTAAGGAAATTAGAAGGTATTTTTGCTTAGCTCCTAATAAATTATTAACTGAATTATTAATCCTCCCTAACTGAGCACAAAACCGTTATTAATGCTTTAATATTTGTCTGCTTTAGTTTATTTTGCCTTTACTAATGGCTGAATAATAGCTTATTGTCAGCAATTGTTGCATATCATGTACAGTTCTTTTCCATCTCTGGAAAAGAATTTTGTGTACTAAATTACTCAATTAAGGGTCGGCAACATTTCAATGACTATTTACAAGTTCAACTTCACCCAGGCGCTTCAGCTTCACAAAGTGTTCCACTCGGGAAGTAGAGCAAATGTTTAAGTTTCTGAATGACGATAGCTTCAATAAGTATTAATAACACTCTAAAATTTAGGTACAAACAACTTAAACGCATTTCAGTCCCTTGGGCCGCATTGGCATGTAACCTGAGTACGTTTACACAAATGTGATAACAAGTCAGCTTGAGTCATTTCAAGAAGATAGCAAGTCATTTTATGGTATTTTCTTGAGATAACAAGTCATTTTCATAGCACAATTTTAAAATTCCAGACCATTTTTCACCCCAAAAAATGCAAAAATATGTTGATGATTAATGAAATATATTGATGAATTTTAATTCACTGTAATGCTAATGGAAACTGTTACACGTTTTAACAATTCAAAGTTCATCTGGAATCCCTGTTGGCAAACTTGAATCACGATGCAAGACGCACTTAGGAGCTTTTCAGGCCGATGACGCGCAAGGGGAAAATTAAAAGCTATTTACATGCAACATTTTAAACAACTCTCCTGCGAACTTATTGTCCCTAATTGAATATTTCTAGAAAGTTTTACTATTTTGATTTTTTTCATTTAAAATGAGTTCATTTTATTTCGAAGAGCTTCTACCCGTTTTTATATTTGTTCCTGCAATAAATTTGCACGACGTATTATATACTTTTGGACCACCCTTACGGAACAGAGTTTGTTCATCCATGNCGTGTACTTTCTACACTGCAGCTCGAGACCGCGACGTAACTCAAACTAAAAATTCCCAAATTAAATAAACGAGGACGTAAGTTAATTACCTGATATCCATAAGCATGTCCCTGGGAATGTCTCTCCGACAGATGGCGCAGTTCTTGGTGGTGTTAGCGATGCCCTTAACACACACCATGCAGAAGACGTGGCCGCACTCGAGGGCGATGGGCAGCGTCACAGCCCCCAGGCACACAGGGCACTCGTCGCAGCCCTCGTCCCCTGATTCCGAACCCGCCTTCTTGTCTGACCGACACAAATCAAACTTCAATCCGTTTAAATCAAAGGAAAAAGATTTTTCCTAAAGGTTTCTGAATTTAAAGAGAAATTTGATCATGATGTTCTTAATTCGTACCAATTGCTTACGATATAGAACAAAATTTTTCGGAGTTGTACAAAATTTTCCGAGGCTTCTGAAAGGGAATAATGGGAACCCGACCTGGAATTGGCGTTGCAAAAACAGAACGATGGGTTCGTATGGGTTAAAGGCTGACTTGAAAACATATCTTGTCGTTTCAAGCCTAGATTGACCATGATTCTCGTTTGAAAAAAATTTGAGTATAGGTTTGGGATGAAAAACGCTTTGTTTGAATATACTATCCAATCAGGTGTAGTAAAAAACTATTTAAGATATCTTTGGTCTGAACTTTCTTTACCTAGTGTAGTGAATCGCCGCTCGTAGAAACTAGTTGCTTCTAGTAACGTTGTAACACTCAGTAGACTATTCTTGGACCATTTTTTGAATACTTTATTATCCAAGGATTGACGGGTTATATCCAAGAATTAGGTTAGGATGCCTTAATAGCTACAGGGTCTCTCAAATTATTATTATTTTTAATTTCTTGAATGACAATTCATCCTGGGAATGCTAATCAATATTCATATGAAAAAATATATTTATTTCAAGCGCGGTGATATGAGATCCTACCTAACTTATCAAAAATAAGATGCCGACGAGGTCGCAACAATGCAAGCAAAAACCAGAGCAGTTGTACAACGCGTAATTGCATTGTGACAACGAGCGGGCTGTGAGACACTTCATAAAGTGACTATTTTTATATACCAGGAAGTAATAACAAACAGTACTCTCAGGGCTTTTACGCTCAGTGATGTCGTCAGCTTCCCATTGTGAACTTAACCACGATATTTTCATGATAATTTAGTCTGATGCCCATCATTTGAGCTCAAAAATATACTGTTCGGTACCGCAGTCATTTAAATTTTTGTTTAACACACCTTTATCTTCTGGTGCGAGGTACTTGTGGTCGGAGTTGTAATGGAACTGAAGATGGCGGAACTGAATGTATTTGGTGCATCCTTTACAACGCTCGGTGCGTGCCCCGCAGTACTCGGTGTGCTTCTGATGGTCGGCAGCCGTGACCTCCAGCTCGCAGTACGGACACGCCACCAGCCGCCGCGGGCACTCCTCTTGCTGGAACAAAACAACAGCAGCTTATGAGACAATTTGACTTCCATCGCCTCGAAACGAAGTGCCGAAGAATTCGAGTCTCGAGGTCGGCGTGCTGTTTGTGCACTTGCAAGTAAGATTCGCTACCATGCTTCAAAGTTTACTTCAACCCTCTACCCACCAAATAATTTTGGTGATAGGGCTACGTTCAGTTTTGAGCGATAAACTACCTGCATGTTTATGCATATATGTAATAGGAATGCATTTAACTCGTTACAAAAACTAGCAGCATCCTTATGAAAGTGAACTGTGAAATCCATACAGCCAGTAGAGAGTAAGAATACTTTTACCCACTCTTTTGTGCATATAGCGACTCACGCCAAATTTCCAAAGTTCTCACAGATTGGTATCAGTTAAACGTATGAGGGAGGCATTGAAAATGGCTTAGTTTTGAGCTGTCATCCGCAGGGCAACTGAATTATTATTTAATCTGCTTCATAATTTGATATGCTCCGAGAGACCTCTGAATATGAAAGTCGTAATGAAATTTTAGGTTTGTTTGTTTTGCAGGCGTAATTGCCTCAAAAGCCTACTGCGGTCAATCTGTTTTTATAAACCAAAACACTAGTCCTCCAACAGCAAAAATTCAGGCCAAAATACGAGTCAACATAGAACCATAAATAAATAGTAATATTGGTGTTCTTACAGCCCTTAGATTGAAACAACCAAACAATGAGTTCATTCCTTTAACTTAAAAACCTTAAACTTTTGTACCTGATTCTACCATTCAAAAAATTAGACGAAAAATACTAGAAGAATTTTGCCCATGCAGCGTAGGATGGCATTAAGCTCGTGAATTTCATTTCCCAACGGGCAGGGTTCGATGCCGGACAGATTATGTTGGCCTTCACTCTAGAGGTGCTGGGCTCGCTAATTGGGTTAACATGCTACCGCCCTCGCCTTGAGTGCCCTCACTGTTATTATTCTCTCAAACCAGGAGGTATTTTATCCTCTCACTAGGCCAAAATGATGAAGTACTTACCGCTTTGCCTATAGAAAAGTATTTCCGGGCTCATGCAGTGCACTGCATTGGTAAGTAAAAACTTACTTTCAAAGATTACGTGAGATACTCGTACACTTCGTTTCTCAATTCTCGGACACGCTGTATCAAATTGCGTTAAAAATTGCGTTAAAGCTAAATTTCAGCTACGACTTGGCATTGAAAAACATCTGTAAGGGTTTCACCATTACCATTTTCATTCTGTTACATGACGATATCTACACTGGCACTACAAGGTGGCTAGTCAGAGTTCAGAGAAACAGAACTACTACGAGTGCGCTCGAATCTCTGATCATTTTATGAATTGAACTGGTTTAGATTCTCTTAGAATTTCAATATTTTGAATCCCTGTTGCACGGTTATGGGTACGAAGGCATAATTCGATAGTCAATTTGGGATCAAATGGGCCTGAATTTATATCGTAATGTTCACGATTGTTTTCTTTGACAACGAAGCCAATAGTGAAAGCTAGTGCAAAAGCCAAGTCGGAGACTACAATGCCTTCGTGTCCAGGATGTTGAAATGTAAGATGAGGAATTAGCTCGTAGAGTACATTTAAAACGAGCTTTTGTTATTGCGTGCAGGTGTAACTCGAAACGTTTTGTATTTCCCGGATCTAACTTGCATAATACTTAATTATTAAAACTGTGAAAGGACGACTACCTTAATTTTATTGCTGGACTTGAAAATTCACTTTTCGCGGACTTCTATTTCAGTCTGTTCTTGTTCAATTCCAATAGCTATTTGACGATTTGATTTGAATGCATGAAAAAAAAATTGATTAAAAAAAAGTCGTAATAATTCAAACGCTTATTACAGTTCTTACCAAAAACTGTTAGGGATGCCTTTGGGGGTAGATTTCTGATTTTGTTCTATTTCTTGTTTTACAGTGAAGCCTTTGCAAGAACAGGAAATTATGAGAATCGACCCTCAGTTACAGTACAAGTATTTTCTATTTTAAAATTGTCGGAAAATTTGGGGTCGATATATTTGAAAAATGTGAGCACATTGTGTGAATAAAAATACACATGTATTTCTTTAAATTTTTCTTTGACCTCAGTTCACTAGATGTGAAATGTTTTATGAGTAAGTTACAGCGTACTGTAAACTGTGACTGGGGAGCAGTAAGAGTATCTCAGAGCTGTGAGGAATTTTCAAAGCCCCGGGATTAAATTTCAATTAATTGAATAAAGTTTGCTTAATGAACCTCCTTAGTGCACTTCTTTCGCGATCTACGATAACGTCAGTACTTCATTTTGAAAACCACAAAACCTTCCTATTTCATAACAGTTACGTCACTCAAGAGACAGTTATTGGGAATCGTAATGAAACACGCACAGAGCTGCCTATTTTACTCATACACATCTCCCTGAAAACATTGAAAGTCCCACCATTCATCATAAAATTCTTATGTGGGTGCTGATTAAATATATCAGGTTGACTACTAGTTAGCGGCTCTGGTAGGAAACTTACGTTTTTCGATGATCAGGATGGAAACAGGACAAGTTAGTAAAGAATTATCACGGTACATTTTCTAACACGATTAAATCAAGAATTGAAATAATTTTACTGACAACTGTTCCGCATGTCAAATTCCTATTTATTTTAGTCACCGGTTGGCAAAAGGCATCGTAAAATGAATGCGATAAGACAGAACGATACCTGAGAAATTGACAATGTTGTGGCTTACGCCCTCTTCCAAGGCTGGCGCTCAAAGCAGAGGGAAATGACTTGACGTGGGCAACGCGTCGCAGACGCCCACTGACGCTTACATCTAGGAAGTCAAGGTATCATCGCTATCTATAGTTCCTGAGTCGAATAAACCGTACCTGCCGAGCCCTAGAGCTGAAAAATTAGGGAGTAAATGGGGAGGTGACGTCAGTGGGACTGATCAATAGCTTCTCTCTGGGTTGAAGTTTTCATCAAGTTACTCGTGGGCTTCATAACAACAATATTTTTCGATTTTAACGCTCCCATGGAGGAAGATCCAAGTTAGAAATAGGTAATGCCGTCGAAATTTGCTGCTGTGATTCCAGCTACGCTAGAAATTTGCCTTAGTTTGAATAACTTGTTGGAAGTCTTATTCTCTCAGGTGGTGTGTGTGCTGATATTATTTATCGAGAGTCGTCGTAACATATAGAGAGGAGCGTGCTGAGGGGGGTGGGGGTGTGGAGGTGCAGGTCTCTCAGGAAATCACTGGACAGTTTGCGCAAAGACGCTTGTTGTGCCGAGTGTGCAATGCTATGAAACATGAAAAGCAACAAATGTTAATATCTTAGTTCAGGCAAAGTTTGAGTGTCTGATTCGTAGCTCTCACGGAAAAAGCTGTATCGTTCCACAGAAATTTGAGCGACTGTGAATGGATTGAGTAAAAGTGTCGTCAGTCTCGTAAAAACTGCCTACAATGTGACGCGCTAAGCTCCTACCGCAGCTTTTGAAACCTTATACTCGAAGGGGTCAAATCGAATTTGAGTATTTATAAACGCAGGGCTCTGTTCGTAATTCAATGAAGAAAATTTTACTCGCTTGCCAAAATCATCGCTGCTAAAATTTCTGAAAGCCGTCGCGCAGGGCAGCTAAATAGGCCGCTTCCTTATTAATCTGTTAATTACTGGGCACGCTCCGCAGCAGCGGGAGCCGAAACTTGAGTCGTTCGCAATTGGGGGTCAAATTTTGCCAACATATCTAACGCAATCGGATTCAGTTGACTAGATGTAAAACCTTTTCATGTAAGTTACATTGTGCAATAATCTGCAATTTAGAAACGGTGCCTCATAGTTCTGATAAATTTTTAAGCCACAGATAAAATATAATTTGATTGGATGTAGTGGGCCAACCAGTGAGCTTCCTGAATGCAATTCTTTGCGTCCAGCGATGTCAGTACCGTCGGTGCTCAGCTGAAGCACGTGGTAAGTTTAATAAATATGTTGGTGGGTAAGGCCCATTTTTATTGCATTTGGCTTAGCAGTGATTGCTTGCTCGCACAACCAGGCGCACCTGACAATTGCACTGAAGTAAATAACGCCGTTCGCTTGAGTATATAATTGCCGTGTATGTATCCCTAGTGGCTCCTCACATGCCAGTGTTTACAATGGAGAAAAAATAGCCGAGTCCGAAGTCTTCTTTTGTCGCCAGTCTGTCATGCCCCTCTCAGGGCAGATCATCAACGGGCGTACGACCCACAAAAGATGACCTAGACTCTCCTCATTTTTTCTCGCTCACGCGTGTAGGACAGACGACATGGAGATTTAGGGTTATTTCAAGTGGCCTTCTTCCTTTTTAGAATACATGAGAAAACTAGCTCGAAGCTAAGGTGGAATTTCTACCTTAGCTTCGATTTCCATCAAACTTCAACACGTTCATTGAAAAATTGTAAGATTTGGTTCACGAAAATGTTTAGAATGGTTGACCGCGCAAGTTTTTACACCTATCGTTGTTAAGATTAGGTAATCAGATCAATTTGAAAATATTTTTGGAAAAAAGACGGAAGATTGGTGCCTAAAAATATTTTTTTTAAAACAAATCAAAACACAAATTTAGTTACATTACCATTGAAGGTTATGACATTCAAGAACCAAGACTAAAAGTCCCGGGATTATTAAGATATGGTGCATGCAATGCAGTATGCTAGACTATAACAAATTCCTTCAAATTTCATGTGTGCCGTGAGATTACGATTTATTTCTCTCCCTCAGGCACATTCATTGATTTTTTTAAACCTGGTGAAACGTCTATGACCTCGTGTTATGACATCGATATTTATGATGGATCCTTTGTACAGAAGGGAAGCAATCCCGATCAGCCCTAAGTTTTTAGAATAAAACACACTTCATTTGAAAAAGACGAAAATAAAAAACAACATATCATTTTTCAGAAAGGGCTACCTGGCTCCTTTACCTGCTCTGCTGTTAACTGTTGAGGCGTCATTATGAGACCGACTCCCGCTTGCCGAAATCTCGATGACGTTCTTGCGAATAATGATTGTCATGAAACTTTTTTAATCGAATTGATATTTCACAGAAAAAGCGTTCGTGCACCTTGTAAGAGGTAGTCTCTTACACACGATTAATTGATTGGTATATAGTTGCTCGTCCAGTTACGCACTTCTTCCTTCAATAACTAGGAGTCAAAAACCATTTTTAGATTATTAGTTTTTCTAGCCGTTGACCTGAGCATTCACACACGGTCCAAGTTACGCAGTCACAGAATTCGAGGGAATTTTTCCCCTGAATTTAGAGTAACTATTTTATCGACACGCTATTTAATTCAATCAAGAGTAAAAGTAACTTAAAAAATTCAAAAAGGCCAGGCATAATTCGCCGGTAATACAATTCTAGCTATTCCAAACATCAAATTTTGAAGAGTGCGCAGAACTCTCTCTATTAACTGTTGCCCGGTTTTATTCAAGAAATTTCTTCAACTTTGGAAGCACTTTCAAACAGGATAGTTTTTCATTCGGAGTAGTAGAGGTACCATTATCTTAAATTACATCAGATCTCGTACAAGTAGAATTGACTGTCATGTAGGAGTACGTATGTATGTGCTAGGACCTGTTCGAAGAACTTTTAGTTACCATGAGATTGTCCTTTCATGAAAAATAAACAGTGAAAAAGCTGTCAGTTTTTGTCAGTGTTTGCCTAACCTAATTTGACGGACGTCTGTCAAATGACCCTTGAAGGGACACTTTCGCCGAACAGCGCCAGAAGCTGTCAAGATCAAATTCCAGTGTACATTTTTGTTGTCATAAAGACGTCGTGTCGGGCGTGTTAGGGTGAACGGTGCCAACAACAGTCTTCTGTCTAAAGTTCACTTGTGACGGAAAGGGTGTATTTTTTGAGACTGATGGTAGGCTAACAAACGACTAATTTACCTACACAAAGATTCATAAATTGGAGACTTAATTCACACACTTATTTCTTTTCTCTTTCAAAGTGTAATTCAATAATGATTTAATCGCTTGCTTCATATCAGTGAGAAACGAAAATAACAATTTTGATAGGTCGTAATACCAACTATAGTAATTAAGTAACTCATCTTAAAGGGCAATATCGACATAGATGGATCAATACATTTCAACATCCTAACTTGTCAAAGGAAACAGTAATTTGTCAAAAAAAGAGGATGAAATACCAAGAGCAGGTCGATAATTAGGTGCTTACGTATTATCGGGAGGACCTTTAAAAAGAACGGAATTACCTAACCTAACCTAAGCTAACCTAACCTAACCATTACATTTGTAATTCCGGAGGCCAGAACGTCGCAATTGCTTCCAAAAGTGACTCAAAGACATCAGACATGTAAAAAAGACATGACGAGAAAAAGTAAAAATCAAAAGTCCTCCCGATAATAGGTAAGGACCGATAATTATTTGTACGTAATTTACCTTAGCTACTACCATGTGTTCGTGATAGCAGCTCTAAGGCGTGTCTCGCACACAGCTATAGGACATGAGGCTCAGTATCCTCTCACTTCTGACATTTATAAAGTCAGCTTCGTTGTCGACGTAACCTTCGTACCCTTGGTACGTCAGCTATCGGAAATGGTGCTGGGTGTTAAATTTTCTGATAAAAATTACTTTTGAGTTTCAGTAAAACACGCAAACATGTCTACCAATATGGAATACGGAACAGGAAATGGACATTTTTTTAACAATGACGGTTCTGCGATATAAATTTACACCGGCTTTCAGATCATCTGTTAAATGTAACATTATATTGCAAATGAAGAAATTTCCAAGCATCTGAAGAATTGAATGGATCTTTTTGCTGGATATTTTCGAACACCGTGCAAAGCCTTCGTCAATTTTCGACAAAGTTAGAACCGTCCACTCTACTGCCAATTCACATCTGTCAAAACTGTTCTGCTTTCTGATAACTTCTGAACGTTTGTCAGGCGCGCATCAGCGGACAACAAGTTCAGTACGAGGAGGCGTGTTAGCTTGTACGGCCGAGCTAGAGGCAGGTACGTCGGACACAGCAGATATCCAAATTGACCACAATTCTCCCCACTCCGACATCGTCAACTTCACTGCTGCTGCTCGACTTGAATCGCGAGGACACCTATGGCCAGCGCAAGCCAAGGTTGACAGTGCGCACCATCACAGCATCCGAGGAGCATCTGCATGGCCACCACAAGGCAACCTGATGACCGCACCTCTGACGACACAGCCAGCCGTGTTGAGCCCCTGCGTGCTGGCGCTGCCAAGACCTCCGCACCACCGCTGGCATCGCGACAGACGTCGAGACGACGTGTACGCGGGTCTACACTGAGCACCGCCGCCCCTCCCATCTCCTCATATTCTTTAAGTCTATCAGAAAAGCACTGCTGCTGTAAATATTCTAGATTTTTGGAAGTTTGAGAAACTTTGCAACTTTTATACTACCATGAAAAAATCTGCCGAAGATTCTCTTTTAAAACCTAGCGCAATATATAGTCTAATAGCGGTTTGAATACCATTCTAACAGTACTCCCGTTCGGGAAATTTCTATTCCAAAGATTATTACAAGTATAATATTCTGTTATTTTTCCAACAAGCGGAAGGGAAGAATATAGTAGCTTTCGAATTTCGCGTAGACTTAAATGAAAAACTCTCGTATTTTAAAATGTACATTTATGAGCGCTTGCACCAACTTTTAATTTGCTTTTTACTTCTACTTATGGCATAAAAAAGTCAATATAAAAAATTTTACCTGAAAATCCATATTTTAGTGTACTTATGAACTGAGTATCTTTTGATGTAACTGGTACTGAAGTGTATCATATAGCTTCAGTAACGCAGGGAACTTTTTTCGCGATGAAGTTATCCCTAGGCCTTCTCAATGACCGTTTCGTTCATTCTACAGTTTTCATGTTCTTCGCGTCCACTATGTTGACTGTGAAACTTTAATATTACAATTTTATTTGACTGTAGTTGCGTGTTATTTAAATTTGCACCTGGTTTTCTAGCTATCTAGATTTTTTTATTTCTTATATACTTTGATTGTGTCATGTCGCTCGGTGTCTTCGAGCGTTTTTCTTGCGCTTGCTCATTAAGGCGCTATTTTTCGTTGGTTTCTCTTTAGCTCACTCGTTCTCATTAGTGCAGGTGAACCCTCTGGCGGCCAAAAATTATATCCCAAGTTACTCAAAAGCACTCTGAACACTGTGGCTGAAACGAACAAATAAATTAAATTTTGCTGTATAGCATGACATACTTCTTTTTTTATTTGATATCTCCATTTGGAATTATCATACTCTTTTATCATCATACACCATATTATCATACACCTTTATCACCTATACTATATTATAATATACCTTTCTCAGAGCCCAACCAGTAACTTACTCCAAGTTTTAGTACACTAAGCTAGTGATAATCAATTCTTTACTGTTCAAATCAAGTGGCAATTTCTAGTACATGTAACTAAGACAATGGAGGTTGCATCATTAGGATAGCCAAAGAAACAAAAGAAATGCTGTTTAATGTGCCTAGTAAAGTTTATAAATACTTGAATTAGAAGGTGTTTCATATCTGCTAATGAATAAATATTGTAATATAATGAATAATTGTTGCATATGAGATGGGTTAAATTTTGAAACCCACAGCCGGTTACACTTAAGATCTCTTCAAATTAGAGAGTGTTTCTGTTCCGCTTGGCATCATTTCTAAACACTATAAATTAGGGACAGGAATCTTGGTCACAACCCAGATCACACGGACGAGACAGTCGCTACCACCGTTGGTAAACTCGGGTCAATAATACGAAAGTTGCGTGTGATCTTTGCGTAACCCAGATACTTGCGTGTCTAGCGCTCTTAGGTAATGGTTTAGCAGACACATGCTCTGCTCAGCGAGTGTTGGGGGGCCATGTAGGACAGCTCTCTCTGACACCGAGCCAAGGAGCTACTGTTACATATAAAAATTATTGCGTTGACTTGGAGAATTATAAAATAAACTTTCACATGAAGGAATGCAATTTTTATTCATGCCCCAGTTGTTGAGTGCAATGAATGAAGAATGTACTGAGTAATAAACGGTGGCTTAGAAGTAACTGACCCTTGCGTTTGTGAGTAAATATAATACCAAGTCATATGGTATCCTATTAAAATATAGTATCCTAATTAAAAGGGTCAGTTACTTCTGAGCCACCCTGTATTTGCATGTGTTATACATCTATAATGAATGTTGTATGCTCCAGGAAAATTTTTCGTTTTGCTAGTGTCTCGAAATATTCCCTTACAAAGGACTAAGAACAACTACTTCATTTAATAATGAAGACGATAGTCTAATTTCAGAAAATTATCTATATGTAGTGAAAAAAAATCACATCAGAAAAAATCTCTTATCACTCTCTGCCTGGAATCGGGGAAACGAAATCAGAATTTTTAACATCAATTAAGTTTTCATTCATGTTCCTGGAACGGTGACGTGGCGCCGAGCTGCCATTTGCCTAATTGCGCTTCAACTTGGTCTCATCCAATCAAAAACTTTGGGCAAAGCCTCACCGATTGAGTCACGAGGTAATAACATTTGTGCAGTTTCTAGCTGCAGAAATAACTTTTTCTCACTGATAAATCGGCTTCAAAGTTTTCTGCGTTTATTGTTGTAATTGATCTTTAAGACTATCTCTGAGCAACAGTAAAAGAGCCTAAAAACTCAGAAAGCAGCAGTAAAGTTCAAAATTTCAAAGTGCGTTTGGTGAACAACTCAAAATTTACCTCGCCCACAATTTCTAAATTTGCTCAGCCAAAGCTCATTGTGAAAACCCATTTAGAATCTAGTGACGCGTTATATGACAAAGACTTTAAAGCTGAATTCGGAGATGGCTTGTGATTACATTTATAATTTCAACCACAACTGAAAATATAATTAAAATTTTTTTATATCCACTTGGACGTAATGTTCAATGAGAAAAAAAAAATTATTCAACATTCCTATTTCTTCCCAGAATTTATGTGTTCTTCTTAGATAGAAAAGCAGAATGACTGCACAGGACGCCCGGCACACATGTTCAGAGGGATGCCAGCACGTGAGCGCTTCGCATCAACTTCGCCTGACCAACTCTTTGCTTGAAAGTCATGCGGCTTTATAACGAGTAGAGTTAACCAGGACTTATTATTAAGTGGTCGAATACTAAGAACAAAGTCTATGAGAAAATAGAGTGTACTGCTCACTGTAAACGTTGTACCAGTTTTATTGCTCTATTATTTTACCTTGTTCTTCACCTTTTTTATGGTCGTTGTGAGACAACGCTGATAGAATAAGCCATCCGAAACTCTTTGGTAAACGATAATGTAATGAAAGTCCAGCTTAAGTGGATGTGCGGTCCGTCACAAAGCCGCCAGCAGAAGCGTGAGTGGAGCTGAATTAGCTGTTATTGCAGGTGCTTGTGAGGCAGCTGCTTCCATACACAGAGTAAGTAAAACTTTCCAGTGAAATACTTTAGACAGACGCTAGGTGTGGTACAGCTACCTGGTAGCCAAAAATGGGAACCAAACTGCTGACTTAATTGTGTCCTAATTGCTGTTTAATTGCATAGCTATTTTTCATAGAAGTTGTCAGTAAACTTCTTAGGCACATTCACAATAGCTCACGATATCAATTAAGCGAATTAGCTTGCAATTTTTCCCATCGTTGTACTCAAAATATAAAATTAGCATTGAAAATACTATCCAAATCTCAAATTATTCGCAATGAGTACGTAATTTTGATACCAACAGAACGCAGGGAATCACTAGGATAATGTGGTGGCTTTGTAAAATGTCGGTAGGTAAGATAGGTAAGAACGTTTCCGCATTGCGAGATGTTGATGTGTGACTAACCAAATGTTATCAAACATGCGTAGTGCAACGAATCTTAAAATTTGAAAAATGCTCTGCTTTTCATGCAATGAGAGAACACCTAAGCACTGTGAGTTATGTGGGGCTAAAATTTCATGTCCCAAGCGAGCAGCAGGTGACAGCATCAACAAATGTATAGCACTGTCATGGAGTTGTCGTTGAAGATCTGCTTAGCCTGGAATATTTCATAATAGATACAACATAATTTGGAGGCTAGGAGATATGAAATGTAGAGTAAATTGCTAATATTTTGTTTCAAAGCGAAAGTTCAACACATATGAATGAACTAGTAATCATTTATGCAACGTACAGAACAGAACGAGTTTCTATTTTTCTACTCAACCCGTTTGGATATGGTTGGATTCGAGCACCGGACAGCTTTTTAAAACGATTCTGAGAGGTCTATTGAGATTGAAATTTCAAGACCCTTCCTCATCACCTGCATGTTCTTGATTAAGTGTTGTGGTCATTGAGGAGACTGCAAGAGCTCCTACCTCCTTCTATGAGTGGGTAACGCGATTCACAGTAGTCAAAATAGTACTCTGTGCTAAACACAGTACTCAGTGCTCAACTCAGTACTTAGCCCTCAACACAGTGCTCAGTACTCACTACAATACTCAGTGCTTAGTGCTCAACTCAGTACTTGGCCGTCAACACTGTGTTCAGTGCTCACCACAATACTCAGTGCTCACGACAATACTCAGTGCTCAATGATCAACGCAGTACTTAGCCCTCAACTAAGAGAGGACGAGGACACGACAACACCGCCTCGTCAAGGCCTCTACTCACGACCTCGAGTTCCCACGCCTGCCCTCGAGCACGAGTACGCGGCTCTGTGAGCTGGTGACTTTGCTGCCACAACACTGACATCTCACTCTCGACTGCCCCATCAATTTACAGCTGAGTTTTCTCTGTGCGTGGCAAGTCACAAAGCACAGAGGCCTTCAAGCTTTCAGGACATTCTGTCCTAAGAACAAGTTTGGTAGGTCAAGGTTGTGCTACATACTTTCCCTGCGCGGCTTACAGAAGCGTGAGCTAGTTCTACAAAAAGACAGGTCGAGCTCGTTGAAAGGGTCTCCATTACAGCGGTTGCACAGTTGAGCTCACTGTTTATTTTTTTAGTTTTTCATTTACGTTTCGTATGATTTAAAATTGCGGAGCTGACTCATGTGAAGTTAGAGCTTTGAACCCTATTTTTTTACAGACTACTGTGAATTTACTCGTGAAGTAAACTTTTGGATACAACGCATTGTTAAGTAAAACCAATGCCAAGGCCTGTTAACATGATTACCAATTTCTGAAATCTAGTAATTTTTAAAATTCCCTCTTACGTTTTTCCAGTATACAACTTACGATTTAATTAAACATCTTAGACATTTGAATCTCAACTCATAAATCATCTAATTTAATTAAACAATTGAAATATTATTTTAAAAATCGTTACTCTAAAAATTCGTATTACAGAAGCTTTGTGTCAAAGAAAATTTAAGTATTACAGAGGACTGGCATTCAGATCTGAAATTGGACATTATCTGCATAGTATTCGTGTAGAAGCGGGCAAGTTTCCTCATGCAGCTCTGGCAATCTCAAATCATTATAGAATCTAAATTACTGTGCACACGACATAAAATTAAGAAATCGTGGTCTGAGCAAGTGAAAATTGAATGGATAACGACAATTTACGTGTTTTATTATATCAAGATGTTTTTTCATCTGAAATAAGTAGTTACTGTATGTCGAGTAAACGTTTGTCCTGATGCCAGTAGTCAGAGAGAAAGTGACTTATAACTGTGGTATGTTTTGAGCACAAGAAAAACAATAATATCAACCGTGAAAAATACTGTGAGCAATGAACAGGTTATATTATGTAAACTATTTTCAAGATAATACTTATTGTTTTCATTCATTACATTTGTTTTCAAAATAATAACATTGATGTATTCAGCAAGCATTTGGACAGAATTTCAAGTATAAGTACTGCCAAGAACAAATAACACAATTAGAAAGAAAACTTCAGTATTTGAGCAAATACTCGACGCATGTGCATATAGTTTCTGCATATTTTCACAAATGAACCTGCGTAGGATACCACTAGGATTTGACTTCTAAACAATTTTCCTTTCTCAATTTAACAATTATGTCCGATGACTATGAATTGACTGTTCCGTGCGCTAGAAATACGACATACATGACAAATTCAATTTGAAAAATCTACGGATTTAAAACCAAGGATTTAACTTACTTTACCATACCATTTTAGCATTTCTGAAAAGCGAAATAATTTTGACAGGTGAAATTTCAAGATCAGTTGTTATATATCCTACTCATTATCGGATAATTTCAGCATCAGTAAAATATGGACCTGCAATGTTTCCTTCGTATTGAGCTTTTTGAAATGCTACCCGACTCGATTTTTCAAAAGAAGATGTGTATGATATTTTTCCGGAAGTGGGTATCATCTTGGGAAGGTTAATGAAGTTCATCTAAACAAATATACACTACAAAAATTTAGAGTTACTCACTCGAGGAATTCAATGCAATTTTACCTAATTAGTATTAGCATAATCACTTCAAGAATGACTCTGGGCTATACCGTGTTTCCGAATGATGAGTTTTTAAAAAAAGTGCTTCTTGGAAAACTGTTATTATTCAGGATAAAAACGGTGAACACCGAATTCCATGGAAGTATGTCTCTTTCATGATGCATAGCGAACAATAAAATGGAACATATTTTGTGAATGTTCAGTGCCTCTCGTACTTTTATTGCCGAGTTTAACATAATAAGGTTGTGTTAGGATTCCGAGTTAATATACCTCACAGGAAAATATGCACCAATTTTCATGCTTACACAACTTGCGGGAGAAAATTTTCGGTGCTAAAATTTATTTCTGACTCGTGTGACACCACATTTCGTTCGTGACCTACATAGACGGTCTGAAATAAAGAAAAGAGTTTCCCATCACAAAACATAGCGCTCCCAAGCTCGTCACAGCGTTTCTTTTACAGCAGTTTAGGGCAGTGCTGTTGAATTTACAGAGGAGTAAATACGTCGAGACAATTGAGCAGAAGGTGCGGCCTCTTTGATGGAGGCTCCTGACGGGCTCTCCTGCCACGCCTCCGTAGTGAGAGATAACCATGTGCAATGCTACAGCCAGTGAATGCACTGCTACAGCCAGTGAATGCACTGCTACTGCCAGTGAATGCACTGCTACAGCCAGTGAATTCACCGGTACAACAGCCATTAAAATGCGCTGCTACCTCCATTAATACCATTAATATGAACAGCTACCACCATTAATACACCAGTGAGGGCACCACACCAGTGAGGGCACCACACCAATGAGGGCACCACACCAGTGAGGGCACCACACCAGTGAGGGCTGTCCTAAAATTCGACCCTAGTGATCCATGGTTGCGATGATCGCATGTAGATATGATGATCCTATTCGCATGTAAATGGAGTACATACCGTCAGAAGTGATGAAAAAATACGCATTTACCTGAACCTACGAATAATTTCTAAGGAAAAATATAAGTATCATATGCTGATGCAATAATATTTAGATATTTTCGCGATGCAAATTTAGGTGTTTTCGAGAGCCACTGGTTATATTAAGTAACGTCATAAAAGTGAGTTAAGTATATGTGACGCAAGACAGTTTTTGAATATCCAAAACCATTGGCAAAGCTAGGCTCAAATCAAGTAAAATACAATGCAGAAGAAAGTATCACGACCACAAGTATGACACGAAATCTCAGTTTTGCTCAAGAATTTCACAGAAACAACTACACCCATGATGAAATACAAGTTGTTCACTGAATATGGGCGGGAAATGTATGTTTAGATGAATAAACTTTTTCTCCTATGTGTTATATAGTTCACTTAATTCGAAAACAAGTATATTCTCTAGAAAAATTATAGATGATAATATGAGATCAAGTTAGACACATTTTCAGAGAACAATGTTTAATGCAGGGTAAAATTTTCGGTCCCTACGTTACAACTGCATTCCCAGTACACAACGATATATTAAATAAGGTTTTCAGACGTTCCTGATGCACTAGAAGGTCAACTTCATGCTCAATAGATCCATTGTTTAGAAAGAGCGAGATCTGTCACAGTTCTTAATGATCTTCTAGACCTTCTATGCAGTTGTACGATGTGCATCAACACCTAGAGCTCTTCATTTGGGTCTTACGCACAGGCTTTGTGAGGCATTGAAACTAATTATTGCAATTGTTTTTAAATTGTTAGTACGTAAAGCAAGGCCAGACACGAGAGAGAGGTGCAAGGATTTGGATGGTGGCCACCTCGCGAATGATATCTGTGGTGATTGTAAATTACTTGCGTATCATTTTACGAGCAACACGATACTATCAAAGAGGAGAACTGTTTCTGTTTAATCTGCAGCGACGGCGAGATCAAGAAAATGGGCCCTGGCCGCTCACAGACGCAGAGCTCTATCAAAGCTTCACAGAATCGCAGAAGGGGCGTGCGATAGCTGGGGTCCAAATTTAAACGAACCTTGAGTGCTTCAAAGGGCCTGCGTGAAAATAACTTACAGAAACCTGATAGTAACTCATGATTGTATATAGTTCTCGATTCTCAACCATCCTAAGAAGTGGAAATGTTTTCAAAAAATTTAAAATATTCCCATTTGCAATCAACCGTGAAACCAATCTGTAGCGCGTGAATATTTGTTTACTTCATATTGTATGGACATTTCATTATGTTCAAGACTATACCAACTATGAATTCTCCAATATCAATTTTTTTCCCCCGCAATGGAGTTGATCAACAGAATTGTATGTATAGCTGTGTCCTCTCCAAATCCAAGGCTCGGTCACGGAGACTGATATATCAAAAGAAATGTTTTGAAACCGTTGATCGTTTTTCCATGATGTTTTATTTCACAACTGTTTGTTGATGCCGAGCATCGAGGCGGCCATTCTTGAGACAGACTTAACAGCTCAGGTTACCCAAACAGCTTCTGTTGCTGGGCAGCTCGCTTTTTGTTATTCGTGCTCGACAATAACAACACTTTGGTCGAGCGGCAATACATTGCAATTGTTAGGAGATCTGTCTCGAGGAAACGAAGCGGCACTCTGATGTTAGTGCGAAACCAGCTGGTAAACAATTGGCACTGCATTAGGCCGTGCTGCATGTCAGGTTACAATAGTTCAATTTTTGTTCGATCTTAGATCTCATAAGTGAAAATGTCCTCAGCATGATTTCGCGGCTCTTACGAGAGAATGATAAAACAAATCGAAGTTAATCTGCATCATCTTCGGTTGCAGTGGCAGACAATAAAATGATATCTTAAAGATTGCACCAGTTAACAAGAAAATGAATTAGTTCTATTCAAGAATTATTTTCTATTATGATTCAAAAGCAGTTTATGACCTATTTCACAGCG
Organism: Orchestia grillus; assembly: GCA_014899125.1. Lineage (NCBI taxonomy): Eukaryota > Metazoa > Arthropoda > Malacostraca > Amphipoda > Talitridae > Orchestia > Orchestia grillus. Next base: position 24,086 of record VOMN01012520.1, read on the forward strand.
ACTGCTTTATTTACACATGTCAGTTTGTTCACAGTTTGCCCTGTACGATCGTCCCATATTTATACACTTTCATATTTATAAAATATTTTGTCCTGATGTCAAAGCACACTTACTTTGTCTATGTGTTCTCCACGAGATTATAAATTAGCTTTCGACGCAATGTTCATTTCATAAAAATTCTTTGAAATTCTTTTTCTATCTTTTCACAAGAAAAAATGAACAGTAGATTCGTCTTACGTGCCACTTAGGTTGTTGGCTCTATCAGTGAAATGAATAAAAACTGGAAATGAATTATACTCCGAAAGACAGCGATCAGGAAGAGATGCCGAAGATTCAGCGGCAATTCCATTTACGCGTCTTCTGACCTGTGTGAGGTGCAGGGGTTACTGTGTTCGGCATAGTGTGCTCATCCAGTTCTTACGTAACCTTCTTATTTATATTCAGCACTAGTCTAAAGCCTGTGAATTGAAGATAGTCAGTTGATGACGATCCTACCTTTGCTAACTTTTTCGTTCTTCACATGTATGTGTCCAGAGCAGTTTCAATAGAATTTCGTTGTCAAATGTCAATTTTTTTAAATTTAAATTTTCATCAAAACCTGTGAACTGTGAAACCATCGTTTGCCAAAGCGCATTTTCAATAGTGAAATTTTTTAAAACAATTCTCTGCACTGCCATTTTTTTTCGTCGTAGAAGCAGGGCGCGTCGACGGCACATCTCGGTGGTCCCAGTTCTGCAGAGTTCGTATTGAAGTGTCAAGCTATGATCTAATCAATGTGTTCATAAACTAGAGTCGAAAATTAAACTTATGAACATAGTAACCGCCAAAATATATTTCACATGTTTGAGAAAATTTTAAGAATATATACATCATCTGATAACCTGGCATTTCGAGAGTGCATTGAAAAGATCCAAAAAGTCATGAAAGTTATACTTTGAAATCACTCTTGTGTAGGCACGGCCTGTGATAAAATATTCATGACACGTTTGTGCAGGCTGAAAACTTTGAGCTGTGTTAACTGAAAAGGCACTAAAGTTCCCGAATTATTGCCCCACTGTTCCTCTTAGCCCGTTTTACTCGAATTGAAAATGTTTTTTGTAGTCGAAATGTTAGTTTTTCTTTTTTTTGTCACAAATAAACGTTCGTTTTGTCACGGTTACAATATTGCAATTTTTGTTCAATTTTTTAAGCTGCGTTGTGCAGTTGTTTCCTACCCCCAGCCTTTAATTTGAGAAGTCTGTGATTGGTGCATTGATCGATCGTTTACACTTTCATGCGCTCGCGCGTTACCCTACTGCACTTCTTTGACCGCACAGTAAGCTGTTGCGACCGCTGAATCCCAAGATTGGTGAGGATTTTTTCTTTTACAGCATTGAACTGAAGACACAACGGGCAAATGTTTACATTTGTGCAAGCCAACTTACGCATCCGCAACGACTGCTTCTTATGTTATCCCCGCTAACCTTGATATTTCATTTGTAAATTAATTGATCTTTAGGAGGCTAAACTATATATGAAGACACTCCAGCGGTAAATTTCATTCGCATTATCATCTGGCTTTTCGATAGTTTCATGAGTCGTTTTAGTTCCAATAACCAAGGCGGCGGTCATTTTGGAATTTATGTTTAAATAAAGGTTGAAGCGTCTGTATATCAACACGCTTGTATCATACTACCAACGCGTGTCACACTTTTCAGTAATTAGATAGAGAAAAATTCGTAGCACATAAAATCAACAATAACATTGAGTTCACGTCCGTATACAGGATACTGTAGACTACATCAGTGACAGCTTTCACACCGAGTGAAAAATTTCAAAATATTAGCAATCGTTAGTTAAGTTATAAAAGAGACCATTCGCAACGGAAGACAGAACAAGTCCGCGAAGGGTGGCAGCAAGACCACGACAGAGTGAATACTCACATGAAGAAATTCACATCTTGCAAATGCCAGCAATTGATGACATTGCTAGAGCTGCAAGAGACTGGGGCCTTACCGCTTGTCCAGGGTGCTGCTGTACGAGTATGTCGCATCAACAAAAGTTTTTTTCTTTAATGGAGCTTCCAAGCAAAATTTTCTACATTCTTCAGAAGAAAATTGGATATTAATCCGAAATTCGGATATTAATCCGAATTGAAATTTTTCCTAGAGTCCCAGTTTCAAGGGTCATTTTGAAAGTTTTAAAGTCCGTTATATTACCACCAGATGCAAGCTATTTCTTCAACCAAACTAACTGCATAGTTCAAGGATGCTAGCTGTTGATCTAATGGTATATTAGCGCATAATTTTTATCCATTGGCATGCAATTTTTAATTATTACTTTGAAAATGAAATATTTATTTAGGATTTACAGGGGTCCGGTCTTTTTTGAACACCCTGTACATTCGCACTCTGTACGTCTTGGATTCTAAGCTACATTTTTTCGCAGCAAAAAGCGAACAGCAGCTCACAGAATTTTACAAAAGCAGTTTTTCTTCATTACTATTCAAATGCGTAATCAAGGGCAGAAACGAAATGCTTCAAATTGTCTGATCGGAAAAAGGAGGGCAATCCATACTGCGATGCCTGGCAAAAAAGCTCCATTTTCCTCCTGAAGTAGCCTCGCTCTCGTTCCAATCATAGGATCAAAATAGCCAAATCTGCCTCATCGTGAGCTCATCATTAAGAACGCGCCAAAGTGTGAAGAGTTGAAGAGCATGAAGAGGCAAATTAGCCTAAATAATAACAATGCAGCTCATGGCATCATTTTGCCCTCGTACAGAGCACTGGTGCGAGCACTCGCTTTACACAAACACACAGAGCGAACTTTGTTTATGGTAGAGGTTGCTGTTTAGGGGTTGCCTCATCACACCTCTTAGCGATCTAAATAAAAGCCGCCACTCAGCCATCACCACATAAGAAAGAGTTGCCAGCCAATTCACGTAACACGGGACTGCCTATAATAGGTAAAATAAGGCTAGTCAAATGCTTAAACTGTTCGATTCTCATGTGCTTTCGTGTCTAAAAATATTGTTTCATCTAGTTCAATATTTTGTTTAATCTCTGTGCATACAGTCCACTGAGGCTTGCAATGAACAGTCGGTAAATAGAATTCTCCATGCGTTGCAGGGGTGAGCATTTAGCTGATGAGTTAACTTTGATAAGTTAGACTCTATACGCTAGATCAAGTATGCCGTGTTTTGTGATAATTATTTCACTGTACATGCAATTTTTCTCTAGCCCTTCTCTTTTCAAAGAAATCTAATTCTTTTCCAAAAGGTTGGAGCTTCATGTCAGTAGGATATTTTTCTGGGTCTTATCAGGGATGAAACTCTGTTGTTACATTACAGAATTAGACCTTCTTATTATTTGTAAGCTCTTTGTTTAAACGTGGTATTTCTCATCACTATTTCGGTAGGAGTACCAAAAATGATGACTTGTCTTGAAAAATTTCCTGGGACAATTGCTTCTTGTGGTCATGCTCGCAAGTATTTTTTTCAAAATCATAATTAAGGGTAATCAAGATCAATATTTTCAGCCCAAGCTTCCGCTCCAATTCGCACTAACCGCCTTCAGCGGACGATGCACACTCCCACAAAACAACATATGTGGCCAGCTTGTATCCAGAATAGAAAAAAACTGATTCGTCACATAACATTTTATAGATTAAAAGAGCCTCACAAAATTAATAACTATTCGCATATTTCTTAATAATTCCTATCTCTGATTATTGGCCGCTCCTCGTGAACGCTCAATCTTATAATTGAGTAGTTTGGAAAAATCAGTTTGTTGTATTCTAGAGACATGCTTCGTCCTCTGAAGGCGGTTAGGGCGAGTTCAACCGAAGCTTGGGCTAAAAATATTGGTCTTGATTACCCTTAATTATGATCTGGAAAAAAGGGGCTCCTCACGACGTCCACTATTCGCACTGCTCAAAAAAATTTGTTGCTTTACAGAGTAAATACAAATTTGTTATAATTGCAATCGGAAAAAGAGTTTATCTACGAAATATTTCTTATGCCAAAGTGACTTTCAATCGAACTTAACATTGTTCTTATCAATGAACGAGCAAATGATACGAAATAAAAACTACTTTTAAATAATGCTCAAATGATAGTTATTCCATTGGAATGGATGTATTACAGGTGATTCAAATTCTCGACGAGCTAATAACAAATCTCTAGAGGCACTTGATTTCTTTCATGATGCTCTAAGTGTTATTTTCCAGCAGCGAAGCCATCATGTGCAATTGCGTCCCAGTAATTCTTGCAGGGCTGACTGACAAAAGAACGAAGAGTTTGCGCGTGCATTTCCCGTCTGCAGCAAAGAACTGCCACAAATTTATGATTTACGACCAGAGTTGCAGCTCAGGTAGACACTGTGCACTAAAACTCACAGAAGTCGAAGGAGGTGAGGTGCCTCTCAAATTTTCCTTGGTATGTTTGTACGTGGAGGGCAAACACCATCGTGTTCAAGACGACGTTGGGAGAGATATTTTCCATCAATTCCCGTGTCTTCATGGTTGGAGCAACAATACCTTTTGAATGGGATTTGTTGGTCATCTTTCATTTAAAATAGCATATTAAATTTTAGAAAGATTTTGGAGCCAGTAACATGAATCTTCTGGCACAATTGTGAAGGAACAATCTGAATTAAAAAGCCGTCAAAAATACCTTATTTTTTTCTATTTTCTAAGAATTGAGGAATAATCATTCAGATGAAATGGAGGCAATAAAAAGAACTAGTACACGTCATACAATAGACGATCCTTGTCTTTACGAATATCACTGCTTTAATGAAGGCCTTGTCGAAACATTTGCGGATTTTATTTGCTCTGAGAAAGCGATAGTGAGTATTGTCGTTATGAGAGTCCTCCATCGAGTGAGTGTTGATGTTGTAAACTGTGACTCGAGCAAAGGTGAAAGCTGTACGTACAAGGGCTTTGGTTGCAGCATTTTATTGAGTGGATTGTTCTCTATTCCAAACAGAGTATGTAATTCACTTTGACAATTTTCTACGATCATTTTTCTGTCCTTTAAAAGAGCGCTTGTCGGACGCCGCAAACGTGAAAATGAGGCGAGTTTTTGTGGGCTCTGGAATGCGCCTTTTACAGTTGAACAAAAATTGTAACGAATGCTCAAAAATCACGGACAGATGATCATTCGTATACCAGTTAGGAGAAAACCAAGAATGAATTCGAGAACCATTTCATGAAGAAGTTAAAGATTGAATTTGATGAATAAAAGTTACATTAATGTATCCAAAAACGGTCTTATAAGTACACAATATACACAGGATATTCAAGCGAAACAGGAAAAGTTTGGAATGATAAGAAAAATATAGTAAATTAATGAGGAGTGTAACACACTTATTAGTTAGCCTAAATAAAAAATAAATGAGAGAAAAATACGAATAAGAACGAAGGCCAGGATGTACATCACGAGCAAACATTTTGTTCGTATGCAGGAAAATTCTCAACTGATTTTAAAAAATAAAATCAGTGTCAGAATTGAACCCTCACGAATCAAGAAGTATAACCACAATGTAAGGGAAAACAGGAGCGAAAAAAATCTTACCTGATGCGTGAAGATACGAACGGCATCCACTTTCATGGTGCACTTGGGGCAGTCGATGGAGCCGTGCTGCGACTGCAGGTGTTGTTGGTACTGCGACCGCGGTACCGGGGCCCCGCACACGGTGCAGAGGGCCACGCTCCTGGTGCAGTGCACCGCGTGCACCGTGAAGTTGTTCGCCGCAACTTCCTTCTTGCTGCCACCGGAAATAGCGAGAACGTGAGCAAACCTCCGACGGAGAGGAACATTGGGTGAGTTCGAGACTTTGCACTCATTGCGTTCGAGTGAGGTAAAGTGGCTTCTGCTCTGCGAATTGTTAAGTTTCTCACATGTTTCCATGTATTTTTCATGCCGATTGGATCAGTGAGGAAGGGAGGTATTGTAAAGGGGCTTGTTATAATAGTTCGTTTGAATAATTTTTTTTTATAATTAATAAGTAAAGATTTTTTGTAGGTGGAATTCCTAGGTATTTGCATTCATTCTCAGACATGAGTTACAAACTTTTTATTTGTATATGGAACGGTGAAATTTTTTTCCCACTAATCAAAGTAACCATTTAGTCTGTCAATTTGAAGGTACCAATAATATTCCGATAGAAAGTCTGTCCAGAATTAAAATAAAATTGTAACAAACTGTCAATTTCCAGACATCTTCCCTTATGGAACAAAAAGCACTTACAGATCACAAATGCACTAGTGCATGGTCGTGAGGAGTAATAAATAACCTCGTAGGCTTATTAAAGCATCAAAGGGTAATAATTCAGTTTGAAATGGAACGACTGTGTGAATGCTTTAGTAATAGGCTTACTGGACAGAGTTTTATCGTAACGTCAGAGCGCATTGCTTGTCGAGGCCTTGGGAGAAGAGCTCCACGCGTCGGGAGCTAGCAGACGCTTCTTCGACTGTTCGAAAAAAAACTAGACAGCTTTGCCATCATAAGAAGCTGCGGCCAATGAACCAGTCTCGCGAGGGCGATAATAAGCAACGAATGAAAGTGACGTGCACGAGATTTGACGTCACTCCGAGAAGTCAGCAACTGCAGCTTCAGTTTGTGCTCACCGTAGCTCACTTGCTCACTTTGAAGCCAGACTGCAAGTGCTTAAATATGAGCTTTTTCGCTCGGCAAGGAGCTTAAAATAACATAAGCCCATTGCCTGAAGTGGGGCGGAGGGTTTTTAGGGCCTTCCTGTACACTGCACAGCTTCCTCACGAGTTGAAAGCAGCCCAAGTGGCCATAATTAAGACAGAATGATTTTATATTATCGAACGGTAAAACTTAGGTTTCGATTCACAGTTGATTGGGTCACGATAACTTTGATGTACAGTATTTAGTGTGAAAAACTAATCTAGCCTCATTTTAACTGAACTTTCTTTCGGGAAATGAAGGTGACATGTTCGTTAGGTATGTCCGGATGAGGCTTGAGAATTTTAATGATAATTATTATATATCATCGTTATCAGCCTATTTTATATAGTAACTGCATAAAAATAACCTCTAGAGCAAATCTTTTAAACAATTGTAATAGTAGGATGATCCCTATGAGAGATTTTCTCAAATTTTGTGTTCGAATAGGAATTGTTCCTTGTATTTGCATTATTAAGTAATGAGGAGAAACTGCTCTAATACACTTCTGTGTCATCTATATAAGAACAACATTCTGCTCCTAACTCTTAAATGAATTAATATTATGGTCTTCCATTATAAATTAGGTTTGATTCGTTCGTCGAAAACGCTCATTTGTGCTTACACTATAGAGATCAAAAGATATTAAAGCAAGCTATTTTTCGTTCAAAAATTCATGTCATCTTGATAGAGAAACATTTCTGCAATCGTACTTACGAGCCTCCTGTATCTGTTCTCGGCATTGTCAGTAATGAACAGAGTTTGTTTTTCATGTAAGCATTTCGCTCTACTTGAACAAAGCATAGACCCTGCGAAAAACATTCAGATAGATTGCACCATATAAACGTATCGCCTTTCTGCACACTTCTTTGTTCTTTGTGTCATATTCTATTCCATTTTATTCTCGTGACCTAGCCCAATAATTAGCAATTTAAGAAACATATTCCTGAGGTCACCAACAAACCGCGATTCATAACTCGTGAATGACTGTTGCGTACAAATCTTAACGCGAGGTGTACTTTTGACTGCTATATACATAACTCGTTGTATACTTTTGATTTCTACATACATTACTCTTTGTGTACTTTTGACTGCCATATACATAACCCGGTGTGTACTTTTGACTTCTACATACATAACTCCTTGTGTACTTTTGACTGCTATATATGTACTGTACATAACTCTTTGTGTCCTATCAACTGTTACGCACAAATTTCAACTCGTGATGTATTTTTGACTGGTATATATGTATACAGTCTTCAACTTGTGTTGTACTTCTGAATACTACATTCACAACTCGCTATGTAATTGTGACTGCTACATACATACTTTTTCAACTGCTACATACATAACTTGCTGTGCACGAGATGATATAATTAATAATTAAAGATTTTTTTGACTGCTACATGCATGCTTTTGTGACTGCTACATACATACTTTTTCAACTGCTACATACATAACTCGCTGTGTAATTGTGACTACTACATACATACTTTTTCAACTGCTACATACCTAACTTGCTGTGTACTTTTGACTGCTACATACATACCTTTTCAACTGCTACATACATAACTTGCTGTGTACTTTTGACTGCTACATACATACCTTTTTGACTGCTACATACAGATTTCAACTCGTGGTGTTATAGATCTTAACTCGTATAGATACAGATCTTAACTCGTGATGTACTTCAGACTACTTCATACAGATCTTGACTTGTGTACTTAACAGCAACGGAAGATGTGAAGGGTTTCGAAATGACTTCACAGCTGTTTTTGTGATAGTTCTGTACCATGATAGGGTTGTTATTCTTTCCTGATGCATAAGAACTGATCAAAGTGACGTAGCAACGGACACTTCATCATAGATGTTCGTGAGTTACATAGCTTCACGTGCAGCCCATTTGTGGGCTATTTCTGTGAACAGTGGCCTGCCCGGCCGCCGCTGTGGAGCTGCTACGCGACGCTTGGCACGCATCTGCCTCATGTGAGCCCTCCATCATTTCGCTCAACTATGGCGGGTTGTAAAACTCGCTTTGTGCTCCCTCCGGGTCCCTGCGAATTTTTTCTAAAAATTAGAGGAGTGTTGCTTGGCGGCGTCTCAAGTGTCAGAATTTAGATGAAGACAACATGTTCAGGCGTTGGGTATGGGTGCTCTGTGGTGAACTGGCGATAAATTTTTTGGCTGTGTTTCGTATGAATAAGTTTAAATGCTTGTCGATGGATGTGATCGATTTGAATGAACAAAAATGTATATCTAGTAAAGTTTGAACAACATTGATATGAATCGAAATTAAAAAACTAGGAGTTCCTCTGTTTGAAAAAACTGCATAAACTTTTGATTGACTGAATTTCTATTCGTTTCGTCCTATCGTGAGGAAACCGTCGACAACGTTTATTTTCATTTTCATTTTGTGCTGACGTAAACTGCGGAATAAAAACCCCTATGAAATCTAAAAAAGATTAGGACCATGAAAACCTCAAATCAACTGTTCTCATTCCATCAACAATAGCATTTGTTTGGCTGAAATAAGTGCTGTGAGAGCAGCAGACGGCAGTCTGCCGTGGCTTTTCCGTCACATCAAAGGCTTGCTTGAGCCTCATTATGTTTTTAGGGAGTCTTTAGGCAGCATTGCAAGGTGAGAAGCGAAGATCACAGGTAGCGCTAGAGACGACTATTTAAAAGTAGGAAATTCGATGCAGGGTTGTTGCATTCTGTGTGGCAACCGTTCTGCATGGGGAGAATTCGGGCTCTTAATGCATGCGCCTGACATTGGCTCTGCTTACAAGTTTCTGTCTGTAAAGTGTAAGATTGTGCACCTTACTTCGCAATAAGTGATACATGTATTTTTGTTTGATTTCAGAGTTGGCTGTAAGAGATTTTTAGTGGTTACTAGACAACCCGTGACCCGTTGGGTCAAATCAAATTGACAAAAATCAAACCGTATCCAGAAATATATCCCATGCAGTTAAGTCGGTATCCACAATGCAGGATGAAACGAAGAGTTTAAATTTTGAATATCTCAGAGCTGACAGACAAATCTTTTATCCCCGTATCCACTTTACCAACTTGCCCAACTTAAGTTCGGCTCTTCTGTGCACGGTTTCAAGACGAGTTTTATTATTATACTAGATAGATAGATAGATAGATAGATAGATAAATAGGTAAATTTGGTTCAAACAACGGATTAACATCAGGTAATATTAAACCTTGAAAGTACATACCGGACGTCTCGCAGATCTGCGGGTTACAAGCCATTTCATTGAAATTAAAAGCGTACATTCTACATGTTTGAGTTCAGGTACTGATTTGGTCTCGTTCTGATTGTATAATCAACAGAATAATTGCAGCAACAATCGTCATGAACCGAGTTTGGAGCGTTATTTTTTTAAGAGGGACTGAGAAACTGCATTGAAAAGGAGAATTTAGAAAAATGCAAGAATGTTTTAGCACTATGATACATTGCAATTCATTCGGAAAGAAAATCACTAAGAATACTTTTGAAAGCAAACTAGGAAATAATACAGAACTATGTAAGCCTCAAACAAATGTTTAAAATGTTGTTTAACAAAACAATGAGAGGATTTTGTTTTCCTCCTGTATTGCGTACATTTCTAGGGAGATTATCTTTTTGTTTCAAAGGCCATGGAAGCAAATTCAAAGGAAGAAGTCCTTTAGTAATACTGAACATTTTCAAGTTTCATGGTCATTTAATTTTATGAAAGTTTTGTTCAACCAATGCCCAATATTCTCTCACAAGCGCAATTAACAGATGACCGAGGTTTTCCTTTACTGAATCTTCACTGAAACGTTTTGTCAGTTGATATGAAATTCTTCTGTTTTAACATAAATCTGTTTTATGAATGCCTTCCAGACTTCCAAACTCTTCCCAGAAGGAGAAAGACTTTCTAAAATCCTTCATCTTTAACCTCGTGCCGTAAGTTGCTTTAGTAACTGTATTTTGAAATTGTCACTTTTGAAGAGCAAGTTTTAATTGACTTCTTTAGATTGTTGACCTCTAGAGCTATTAAATTTCGTTTTAAATTATAATCGATGTTATTAATATACATATAATGCTTGCAGCCCTGTAGAAACTAAAGACAGGCACCTCTACCACTTGCATCAATTTTTTATGTGATTCAATGACCATTCCTGCACTTTATCTTAAATTTCAAAAAATATGTTCACCGTAGAGTTCAATAGAGGCTTAATTAGGCTTAATATCCGATTGAATTTGAAAAATGGGTATAATTCCAACACTAAACCAAAGAAACGGAACTGAATACGGTAGAGTTAAATAGATACTCGTCATAATTGTGGTTAGATAACTATCCAGACAAGTGTAAGATTGTGAATACATATTAATAAAAATAAAAAGGCTTAGATTCTTGAACTTAAGTTATGCAGTGAAATTCCGCTAAAGGAATTTATCACTAAGTTTTTAACTTTCACTTAAAAAATATTTTTTCTTCGACTTGATCGTAAGTAACTCATAATTTTTGGAAGTTGAAAGAAGTTTTCCAGATGAGTAAAGCAAACATCGTTGACTTACATGGAAAATCAACAGTAATCGTTAACTAGAATTATTCACTCGTTCTGATTTAATTACCAATTTCAATAAACTAAAATGGTATACTTTTTGAATTCCATTATATATCTGTAATTATTTTATCTTAACTAATTGCATTGGACATTGTTTATAGTTCGGTGAATTTAGGGCGTACGCTCTTGATTTTATCTGACTTGATAAATTAGATTTCCTAATTGAACTCTGAGAGAAAGAAGCTCCTTTGATGCCAGCGACGGCGCCCAGCAACTGCACAGCTCATCTCCGAGGCTGAGAAGGCAATAAAAATGCACAGACTCCATAATTCGCCGGCCTTTGTGGTGCGCAGGAGTTGCAGGCACACAGAAATACACTACTTATAGGTAAATCTATATTCCATACACGCGTCTTGTGCGTAGAAATTGTTGTAATATATCACGTCAACAATCACTTGTTTCATGCACAACCAATGTGCGTGTTTTGTGTGTAGCAGTTCGCATGATGAAGCACACTTCCAATAACACATTTAATACCTGGTGGATTTTAAAGAGCAGCACCAGATAAACGGGAACTAATATACTCGTATATAAGATACCAATGAAGTTTTTATTTGGTGTTAATTTTATGCTCCCCATTATCTTCTCATGAGAGTTCTGAGTAAAAATATTAGGAGATGCGTCTTTGTTGACAACTGAAAGAAGTGCATATGGCAATACGTGTTGTAAAACTTAACACATTTCTGTACGATTGCCGCAGCGAGTCTTACACTGCACATCGGTGTCGCTAACTGTTGGATAAATTTATATCTCACAGCCGAGGAAATATTCTTACAACACCGTCTTAAGCTACTCAAAACATTGGAGCGCCTCCCAACGGCCATGCATTGAACACGCTTCTCGATTTGTTGAATTATGTATGGCGCTCTGTGATTGGTGGAGCAGCAGCATGTGACGTCAGATCGACCTTGGCAAGTTGAAGGAAACAAATGGAGAGTAAAGAGGCAACAGTCAGTATCACTTTTATGTTAATAATTCTATTTCAAAATAAAGGATAATCGTGAAAAAGCGCAGTGATATTTTTACAGTTTGTTGAACTGTAGCCTTTCTTTCTCAATAATATTTGGTATGTTGAAACCGATTATGAAATTCAGCTGATCAACAAGACGCTTTCCAAGTTCCGCAATGAACACTACGTCATAATTTGTTCATATGATAATAATTATTACAGCTAAAAGTTCGTGCCAAAATGTACAACTTGAGACAATATTGCATTAATATTGTTCAAAATATTGGTATACTCTAGCCTTAACTAAAAGATTCCATAAAAATTCGAAAAAGTTTATTGTAATTTCATTTCATATGCTTAATCCCTTGACTTGTGTTCATAAATAATCTTGATTTTCAAAGAAACGTTTTTTCAATGCGAACCTTTATGATGTTATTTTGATGAAATTTTCTCGACAGTCTCACACACGAGCGCTCGTAGACATGTCTGGGAAATCTCGCTGCTCATAACTACTCCCTACTCGCCAGGCAACATCACAGCCATCCTCACTCTAGCAATATCAAAGAGTTTTCTTATTTCACGAGCCGCTCGGGAAATCTCTCAACTCACGAACCTTTACTCGGTGCCCACGCTGAAGTGACCTTACATCTCAGACATATAATATTAGGCACAGATCGGAAAAAAAGTACCTCTCCTCGAACCTTTTTTGGGAGTCGCGCAAGCTTTATATTTAGGCATGACATCGGGGATTTATTCGGGTTGTCCGCTAGAAATCGAGTCACCTGTTGACGGCCGTACGATCTGTGCGACGAGCAAGGCTTTCTGGCCCCCTTCGGGCGGCTGTTACCAACATCTATATTGGTCTAGGGGGAACGCACCTGGCGGGGGTTACCCGCAATCGCGGGAAGCAAGGAACTCATGTCGAACACCTGCAGGGCTTGGGACATCTCCCCATATGCAGGGGATGTCTAAAACAAGCTGGTTTGACGATAAACAGTTTGACGAACCCGCTCGATAAACACGCGTTTGCGGGTCCCAAACGCACGATTTCTTTGGAAAGGCAATGAAAAAACTGATAATGCTACAAATAGGTTATTAATCAATTACTCTGGTAAGTTACAAACTCGACTTTTTGACTAGTTTTAACTTTATTCATGAATCATTGAAACATTCCTTCAATAACTGGTATTTCAAGACTGATGTTCGACACTTCTTGGCTCAGCAGAAACACATCAAAATGCACATGCTTGAACATGAGTTTATAAAATAATTAACGCACCTCATTATTTAAACTTCCTCGGAAATCTGATGCTTTCATTTGTTCACAACCATCAGACGTTACCTCTATATCTTGTTGTTATGATTATGAAATTTAATGATTTACATCTCAATCACAAAATTGACAGTAACTTCCTTTGGATGCATTTCTAAACAAGGATGCAGACGATGAAATGTTCTCAAGTATCCTGTTAAATCAACCGAGATTGGGATCAGTCACTAATTCTAAGATATATGTTACAGACTGGGATGCACAGCTGTCCATGTATGGAAACAAAATAAAATAGCATTTTAATGATATACCTTTGCATCTAAGTACGAGCATAATTGTAGTAACCACATTATTTACAATGTGTTTACTTTCAAATTTCATGTTACGTTTCTTAAGGAACTTGAGTTCCTTTTATTTGTTGCTAGGTAAATGGGAAATGAAGCTTCTGCTGAGCATTTTAACAAGGGGTTGCAATCGCTTCCATTCTTCTGGTTCCTGTAGTCATAACATTGAATCCTGTATATTTCATTGATTCTATTATGAATATTAATGCATAAATTAAAAGTGGGAATAATAAATAACGTTTTTGATAAGAAATAGTGAATGTTAAACCCGTGTGTGTGTTCCACATACAGGTGAAAATTGCACCTTCAGAACAAATTATTTTCAAAACTCGTGTTCCAGAATGATTAACTGAATTTTCTACAGATAGCAAATCACCATGTTTCCTTCCTAACATCGGGCTACGTCCTCTTCTGAGCTGATGACTCTGTCTACTTCTTAGCAGCTGACCATATAACCTTCTTAGCAGCTGACCATATAACCTTTTTAAAAGCTGACCGTATAACCTTCTTAGCAGCTGACCATATAACCTTTTTAGCAGCTGACCATATAACCTTCTTAGCAGCTAACCATATAACCTTCTTAGCAGCTGACTATATAACCTTTTTAGCAGCTGACCATATAACCTTCTTAGCAGCTGACCATATAACCTTCTTAGCAGCTGACCATATAACCTTCTTAGCAGCTGACCATATAACCTTCTTAGCAGCTGACCCTATAACCTTCTAAACAGCTGACCATATGACCTTCTAAACAGCTGACCATATAACCTTCTTAGCAGCTGACCATATGTAATTCCCTCCTAATAGCTGATTAAGTTTCCTTCTTAGCTCTAGACTATACCTCTTTTATGCAGCAAACCGTGTTTCCTTTTTATCAGATAACCGTATTTCTTTCTTAACAGCTGATGAAATTATCTTCTCATCAGCTGACCAAGTTTCAGTAAATGCTTCTCTCTACAATAGTGCTGCGAAGGTGCTGAACGCTGACGCTATATGTGGGCTGATTGTAGTGGGCCGAGCTGTACATTTTCTGCAGCACTGTGTGCATCGGTGGCACGGTGCTGCACTGCCTTAACCCTCATTATTACTTTGCGGAACTTGACTGATGATCTGCGCTTTTGGGTCGTCATGAGTGCATCAGACTTTCTCGAATTTAACACTCAAGAAAAAGTAGCTAATTATGAAGTAGTTAAGGAAATGTAATAAAGGTGGGAATCCTCCAAAGAACACTCCAACCATTCGCATTTCAACGCCCAGAGGACAACCAATGTCGGGAAAACCAGTTGACTCAATGTCAATTTTTCCCATCGTTGGATTGAAAAATAGGGACTTCCTACGTAAAAGTTCGATCGGAAAAATTACGCCTATGAATAGATACGTATTTTCGAAAAATTCACAAATGAATGCATCTCTACCTTTCGTCATCGTGGAACACCGACGCGGACTTTCCAGCATAGATGCCAAATTTTTGGTTTAAATTCATACGGCACCTCACTGGGAGCGAACATTTTTTTGTCCTTTCCGTAAACATGAGCGCCAGCCCGGCCAGCCGAGTTTTCTGGCGCGACGTGGGTCTGAATCGAATTAAAATATGAAGCTTAAGTTACTGCTGGAACTGAGCTGGCACAAGACAGCCACAACAAATGCCAGCTCGTGAGAGCCGCCACATGGCAGCCACTACAGGCGGCCGCCACGAGTGAGTCGCCACATGAGAACCTCTTCAGAGAGCCTCTATAAGGAGCTGCCACATCAGAGCCGCTACTGAGAACCGCCACAATATTGTTGCTACAAGGAGCCGCCACATGAGAGCCGCTACTGATAACCGCCACAATATTGTTGCTTCAAGGAGCTGCCACGTGAGAGTCGCTACAGAGAGGCGCCATAGAGACACTTCATGAGAGCCGAAACAGAGAGCCGCCACTGAGAGCCGCCACATGAGCGGCTCCCACGCCACGTTCCCCAAACGTTTTAGTTTAGCACCACAAGAGCCGCTGCATCACGCAACACTTGCGTGCACAGGAGCTGGCCCGCCTCGCCAGTCAAGTGAAAACTCAGGCGTTGACTTTATGCTCTCGTCGGTCCAGGCCGCTGGCTCAGGCTGGCTGTACGCAGGAGTGCTCTCAATTCCGTACTAGGCTTCTTAGTATATTCTCTACTGATTCCCTTAGTAAATTTCTTCCTTACAAAATATGTCCCTCTTTGTAAATTTCATACTCAGAGGTGACGTATTCCCACTGAGCCCTTCAGTCAATTCCTTACTGAGCTGTTCAGTAAACTCCTCACTAAGTTTCTCAGTAAATTTATGCCGTTTTCATACGTAATCCCAGTTCTGCCAGCGAGTACAAGACGGTGCTGTAGAGAACTAAGTTAACCTTCATTTTCCCGAAAACGAGCATTCGAAGAGCTCTGACCAAACATGTGTCGTAACGAGAATCAGGTGTGTGACACTGCAATTAAAAGGATTACACCATGAATCTGTTAGTTGCTCATTTTTTTGTGACCTATCCTAAATTTAGTTACATGGGTAAAATCAATTTTTTGCCCTGGTTAAGTTAAATGTGATTAATATTAGCACATTCGTTTTGTACTAATAAACAAAGGAATTATCTATCTTCGCTTGATACAACTACAATACAAATCAATCTTAAACTGGTGAAAGACGGTTGTTTTTCCGAGATACCAATTAAATATTTTCGGCGTCCTATGCTGCAGCTTAGAAAATAATTTCGGATCAATATCTTCCATAATTTTTTTCCTCTTGTTGTACTTAACGGTTTTCGCATGTATCTATACTACCAACTCTGATGCAGGTCTTGCTTGAAATTTAGGAGGCTGTCCCGCTATGGACTACTAGTTTCGCACTACACAGACTGCACTGCTACAGAGGTTGCACTGCTACTGAGGTGGTACTGCTACCGAGGTGATACTGCTACAGAGGTGGTACTCCTACAGAGGTGGTACTGCTACAGAGGTGGTACTGCTACAGAGGTGGTACTGCTGCCGAGGTGGTACTGCTGCCGAGGTTGTACCGTTGGTAAGACCGTGCTGTTACCACTACCGACCTTCTCTGCCAAATCATGTTTAATTCATGAGCTGCTTATTCATGGCAAAAATTCTCATCCCGGTGTTTCCATAGCCGGCACCCCGCGCTCGTGAAGCGGGAGGTCAGCTCAGAGCCTTCGTAGCGTACACAGCTGTGAACATAACATTTCTTGGCGAAGTTCTCAGACTGAGGGTGTAAAAGAAATCAAGCAGAAATCTCATTCTTTTCGTGTTTACCCAACTGAATGGCCATCTTTGTCTAGGCAGCGCAAGCGTCTAGGTCTTAACTCTCTTCAAACGGTCTCAGCGTTGGAGTCAAAGCCCTCTCTCTCTCTTTGAAATGTTGACCTAGCATACGCTAACGAATCGTTCATCAGTTTTTCGTCCACTTGGGCTTGAAATTCTGCATCGTAAACGTAGCTAAGGATGAAAGAGTTATGCTGTTTGCAAGAAAAAATATTAACAATAATTGAAGCATCGTGCAACTGTTCTTCTCTGGACGAGTTCGAAATATATGAAAGTCCATCAGGACGACACGGAAACTCCGTTTTCGAGGCACCCAAAATACTTGGAAACTATAGTATCGATGCTTGCTAAATTCACCAGCCTTCTCACGTTACAGCTTCTCAATGAAGTCCTATTTTGCATGCGGAAGAGTTTGAGGCCGAGGTCATCGTTTACA
This sequence comes from Orchestia grillus, assembly GCA_014899125.1. Classification (NCBI taxonomy): domain Eukaryota; kingdom Metazoa; phylum Arthropoda; class Malacostraca; order Amphipoda; family Talitridae; genus Orchestia; species Orchestia grillus. The sequence goes on from VOMN01012520.1 coordinate 41,648, forward strand.
TCATCGGTCGCTGACACAGCGACTGTGCCAAGAGACAACTCTATCTCTAGCTCATATCTTGCTGCGCCCGCACAGCTGAGCTCTCAAATAGGTACAGTACCAGCCATCGAATCAAACTATTATGTTAACACAATAATACCAATTGAACTGAATTAAATGAATCCAGTACCACAAAAAGAAATGAATGATACGAATACAACACCACGCACTGAATTGAATTACATAAACGCGGTACTTTCTCCTGAAGTATATTGTTTAATTATATCCATACTACTCATTTTCGCGCCTTTGATCGAAAGAAGTCACTGAACTATGGAAATGTTCACACTGCTCGGCCAATTGAGGTTCATCTACGACAAGCAGCGGAGCTGGTCCAGCCGAGCCCGGCCACATGGAAATTGCACGCTATTTACAACCCAAGGAGTCGAATGTTCAGTTTGCACGTTGATTTCTACGCAAGAATTTCTTTGAAAAAAAGAGTCAAAAGTGGATGGCCTGTCGGACTCGTGAGGTTTCAATAAAATTCAGACAAAACCAACTGTCTTATCAGAGGAGCTTTCCCGACTATCAGTCGTAATTATGCCCATCAAAATGAATAAAGCGAGAGTATTTCTTAGTTTGTTTTATCGTCAATCAGTAAGAAAGTCTGACTTCTCGCTTGATAGAAAGCCAGTCGCAGCGTCTGAATCTAACGTCTGAATTTCTAATTTATTGTTTGAAATTCGAGTGAAAAGTAGGCTTTGGAGGAGCGCTAGGCCTTGTTAACAAACTTTAACGAAATTTTTCACATTTTCGACCATCCCGCTCTCCCAAAGACTGTTGCTGGTGCTTGAGGTATATTTTTCTCAAAGCGAATGAAACGACATGTTAACAAATCCAGCAGCTTCATAAACTCGAGAATCAAAGCCTACGCATTCAACTTTTTTATTTAATTCTGCTCAAGTAAGTGCACTACATCACTAGCAAATATCGATACCTTGAGATATAAGTTCTTCGAAGTAAAGTCTCCAACTAATCAGAAACTTCACGATTTTGTGGTTGCAAGATTGTTCACGTAGCGTGGAAATTAGGTCTTCGATGTAGCGATACACTCTCGTAAATTCTGTGTGATGAGACTGCAGTAAACTGTTGAGCCCGCGTCTTCTACGTTACTAGACTCGCGGTGGACATCGACGTGAGCTCACGGTTGGATTAAGGTGCTTTACTCGGACGGGTCAGAGGAACAGCAGAGCCCCAAGGCTATCCCTGAAGTTAGAATGTGTTGCTCTTGGAAGCATTTATTCGCTTCTCTTTTGCTTTAGCGTACCCTATTTTTATTGGCGGCCAAGCAAAATACAGATTCACCTATCAAGCTTTCGGCTGCACTATTGACTAATAAGCACATGAGTTACGAGGAAGCAGATTGACAAAGAAACATGCGCCTTTAACAGTATTTCACAATAGACTGGTATACACGTTATGCAGATTCGATTGTTCTATAAGTTAACATCGATAGCTCTATGTAATGCACTTGTAAACATATTCTTCGCCAACACCTGTATAATTGGCTACCATGCAACTCCAACTGCTTCTCTCTCGATTTTATTTCCATCACTTATATTGTTGACATTTGTGTGGCCTATGTTTTTTGAAGCTAAACTACTACGCTTAATTGAGTTCATGCAACTTGTACGTACGATTTTTTTCATTTGTATGAACAGTACGTATATAATCAAGTACGTATCTGACGATAAGTACACATCAAAATCCAAGGTTATTAAAATATGTAGTGCAGATACTATAATGTGGACAATTAAGTTTTTATTTTGCGTCGAATTTTGAGAAGTAAGTCTCTCTTTCATCTAAAAATGAATAGAATAAAATATGATTGTTCTATTTTAACAATCAAATTAAGCTTCTTCCCATCAGACATGTCACGCCATTCGCGTGCGTGAGCCTGAGGACCGATGGAAGGAAATAAGGACAGGGGGAACTACTTAAATGCAGATAATGAGGTGAACTTTGAAACAAATGTCAATTAAAATCAAGACTAACTATCATATCATACGCCGCCCGCGTGACATCTTTCTGGGGTACTTCGTTATTGCATGACGGTGAACAAATTCTTCCCTACGGCTATGTCCCCAGTGACTCTCCCTGCTGACGCCTGGCTGTGAAAATAATGTGCTTTCCTCGTCGCTGCCTCACTTTGCTGCCAATCTGTGCACCTCAGTGGCGGATGATGCAGCGCTCGGAGTGACAGCGATGTCCAAGCGCCGCCGGACAAATTGTGTCTGTCCGCTGTACTGGCAATGAAGATCGACAGGAATTACGACAGCGATGGCCTGCAGATGTAGCCAAAAGCTACCTGTCCTCACTCTGCAGCTATGTAACAACTTTTCATAGTAATCTGCATATCAGTCAGAAGAAACGATGGCTCTTTTCTCATTACTTCTTGTCAACACGTATTCATTGATGATTTTCTCTTTCTGAATAACAGTTGTTTATCGTATTCTGAATGATCATATTTTTAATATGTTCGGACCTTGTAAGGGAATTCATTCATGTTGATGCATGAGCAATACGGTTTTGACAGACACGTTGTGATTTTCCAATGTTCATTTTAAACCGTCGATGGCACAACAATTTCAATAACTCCATGAAATGTTCCAAACGAAAATACTTGGAAGACTCAGGCCTCACTCTCCTTTCCATCGATATAAGAAGAGTGGATTTGGACTTCTGAGCAAGCCTTGCCAATGCATAAGAAATATTGATTGTTCCTAACAGCACCTCTCCTTCCATCCACTTAATTTTCATGACATCATCGATTACCAAAAGATTATTTCCATTTCCTATCAAGAGCAGCCGAGTGCATAAGATTCGCTAAAATGAATGCGAAAATATCATGACATCACAAATCACAAAAATTACGATTGTGAAATATTTCGTACTGTCCTGTAATTTCACGCTGTTAATTTTCCGACGGATACTGGTCAGATATTTATTGAAATCGATATGTATGATGAACTGCCTTGCTACGTTTTTCAGTTTTCGTTTACAGAACTTTTCAGCATGCATCACTTTCAGGCGATACAGAGGTGGTCTATTGCATGGTTTGCACAGAAGTCCAGCCGAAGCCAGAGTACAGGGCAGCAAACGTTCCATCGTCCTGACAACACGCGTGATCGCAATAAGGCAATGAGGAAAAAGGGAGTAATCTAAGGTAAGTCAAGAAAAGTAAGTAAGGGAAACCTGAGAACGCGGAAGTTTGCGTTGCACATTAGCATAGACTTTATTCCTGGAGTTCATCATAAAACAGCTTTTCTGCATAAAAGAGAAATGACGTCTCAACAAATACCATGCTAAAAAATAAACGTTTTGAATTACAAAAGAATAAGCTCAGTAATTTGATGGGTATCATTAGCGGTTTTGATGCCTGTTCTATAGGAGCCTAATTTAAGCTGAAGTATATTTTAGACTCAGCTACGTACGGGCACATTCGTTCTCCGAATTCTAGAATCCGTGAACAATGTTTGAAACCGTTCATCACTCAGCGAGTGCGGTCGGCGGCGGATATGTCTGTTCTTCAATAGGGTCTTTCCGATTCATATTTTAGTTTCTTTAATCTGTACTTTATTGCTACTTCTGTCAGTATAGGAATTACTGTTTTATGTTCTAAATAGTAAGTTTTTCTTTTGAAAACGCTGAAGATGGACTTTTGCAATTAGGAAGGAATGCCTTTTAGCGTGTCATTTGTGGTGACGATGGTTTTTCTTTTAATCCTGAGACTGAGATTACCTCGAAGCTAATCTATACCTAACGAAGCGACATTTCTACTGACTGCCAGTGTCTTCCAAATAAGCTTTCCTAAGAACATAATTTTTCACGCAAATCTTGGAAGAGCTTCCGACTTGAAGCCCTAGCCTACTCGTGAGAGCGAGCTCTAGAGGCACATTTCCTGGGACCTAGTGAGTGGACGCCTCCCACTCAGCCAGTCTGGTGCATGCAGCAGACTGTACGTCAATGGACCACTCATCAAGCCTGCACAGCGCATTGCTCATAAACCTCATCCCCTGAATTTAGGGTCTGGGAGTACTGGTCATCAACGGTGAGCGAATGAAAAGGAAACATTTTAATAAGCCGCTACCGCCTAAAATGTTTTGATACGAAAGGTGGATGAATTAGAGCTTTTTTCAGCTGATGACTTTGTTAAGTTATTTGAATATTAATCATAACGGAGAGTAAGTAAATGAGTCGAATTAGAACAATAAATTGTACGGCTGTGGATTGATGAAATGACGGTGCTTAGTACACTAAATTAATGAAATGATTGATCTGCATGTATTGTAATGCTAGATTTGCTTTTGAACTATGTAAGACTAAAAACAACTCTATGGTCTAAAATATTATTTTATTCGAACGATCACTTACCAGTTGCTGCAGAATTTAGTTTCTTTGTTCATCGTGGACGGCAATCTGCAACAGAAAACGATTTTATTCATTAATTTTCAATCATACCAAGTAAGAAATGACTTGCGACACGATACTTTTTACAACACATGATTGAATTAGGATTATCAAAAGGATAGAGAGAAAAATCGAGTGCCAATTTACGCCAGCGTGTGATTTCGGTGAAAATTGTAACGCAGCAAAGTATGGTAGTTTACGCAGACGTTAAGGCTGCTCTGTATTTTTCCTTTGCAAAAATTTGGCGCACTTTTATCCCACTATATAATAATAGTCCAGTGTTGCTTGCTTGATACGTCCGTCCGTCCGTCTGTCCTTCTCTCTGTCAAGCTCTTAAGGATTTAGATAGGAGAAAAAATACCAGGTCCGTATTTTTGACTAATCAGCGATACTGTCAGAGAAGGCAGTGCGTATCAGTAGCACCGCAAATAATAATATTTCATGTCAGAGTTACCGTAAATATGAGGCACCTTAAGAAATTAACGTCATTTGCCCCGGCATTTTTGGCGGGGCGCGTCTACTAGTGGTTCAATAATATTCGGAGTACAAAAATAAACACAACAAAAATAAGCCCACCGTACTAATAAGCATTACAAGTTTGAACCAATTAATGTCAAGACTCTCAAAATGATTTTTGGAGTCCATAGTGGATGCTATGGTGATGTATTTTGTGCTCCTAAAAATGTGTTCTTCATTAAATAGTGCAAACCCGAAGCAAGCATGCAGCTCAGATGGCAAGCCAATGAATGAATGAATGAATGAATGAATGAATGAATGAATAAATAAATTCTTCGAATAGATGGAGGCATGAGGCTTTCAGTGTCATGGTTTATTTCTCATAGTTTGAAATATGCTAATAATTTAGAGAACAGTCACAACACTACAGTTCGTAAAAAGATTTATGTTATTTTTCTTTTATGTACTGAAGTGCAATCTCATCAAGTTCTCAACGGCAGCAACGAGGGTTTTAAAACATACTCAATCAGTAATAACGAATGCGTAAATAACTTTTTATTAAACGAGTATAAATACACACAGCTATACAGCATAATTATTAAGACGTGGCGTATCATATTTTCAGAAAGAAAGAATTCATAAAAATTCCACTATTTCTAATTCATGTTCTCTAATTCAATGTTTCAATTAAAATCTATCCTCATTGGTATAATATTTCAATGCATCTTTGAGTCATTTTTCGAGTGCACATTTTTACTGTTAAAAATGTGATGCCAAGGACTATAGTTTCTTGTACGATTAAAAAATTTAAATAAATCTATAGGGATTTTATAACCAACTAAAATTTCGATTGATTCGCAGTAAATTGAACAAATTGATAGAATAGTTTTTGAAGCTCATAATACTTTAAAGGTTTTACACAAGGTGGGCATCCAGCAGGTGTAAGCACTTTGTTATTCCGTAGTTACAGGATATTGGGTGGTGAAATATGTATTTTGACTACTAATGAGTTACAAAATTTCAAGCTCATATTGTTTTGAAGATGTAAGAAAGAACTCAATTAAATAATTAATTTCTAGACTCTGAATAAACTAAAATTATTTGTAAGTAAATCAATACATATGAATTCAAAGTTGAATTCTATAATGACTACTCATTTATACGGCTTAGAAATAAATATCAGCTGTAATTATACGGTTTACCGAGAAAACCCTCTGTCTATTGACAAATATCTCAGACTTAATATTGTTTTTTGGATTTTATCGCCCGCCGTTCACCTTGGAAATTCATTACTCGAATTTTTTAAACCTATCAGTAATGTTTCCACATGATTGTTATCTCATGAGCCGTGGAGGGTGTATGAAGAGATAAGAGAACATCGTCTTCAGTTGGCAGAGCCAGCATGCACTAGCCTAAAAATACACTAGCCTCATGCTAAAGCTGGCACTCCCTGCCCCAAGTGCACGCCTCTAGGGCTATATTTGCTGACATCATAGGAATTTTCTACATAGATTCGTTAGATAATGTTGTTGTCTGGCAACCCGATCAGTGAGAGCTCAAGTGAAACAAATTTGCAGTCATAGTTCCATCCCCAGCGGATATTAGTTTTCTGGTAAAATTTTCGTACCCTTCTCCCTGCGCTATTATTGTTTCAAATGCATTGTTTACGAGCTGTCACGTTTCCACGAAATACTGAAAAGTTTTAAATTAATTTTTTTTAAGCGAACCTATTACACAAGGATTTTGTTCTGTTTGTGCTTAAATAACTGGGAGCAAATATGACACGTGTTACAAATGTGAAGTCATTATACATCATGAAGTATAATGATTATACATGAATCCATATACATTTTACGCAAGAATATGTATACGTGGGATCATACCGAAACTGCTTTGAACGACTACAAATTTGAAAATCGAACAAGATATCGATAGCCATCAAATGCTTTTAGAGAAGCAAATATATCCGAGCTGTCTCTACTCTTGTGAAAACAGATATTAAGTGTAAGCAGAAGTTCAAAAGTTTCAGGTGGACTTTACTTTTTGATGCCTGAGCTTTCGCACTCTTCTGCAGAGTGCGTTATCGGGGGACGCGTCTTGAACACATCACACACATAAGGTGTACATGCGTATCTATGCTACGAATTATTGCAATTTTGAGAGAAATTTTAAAAATAGAGGGGATTTTACACAGAAAAAATTATAGGAAAAAATCATATCAACGAATGAAAAATAATTCATAAATGAATATATTAAATTGTTAATGGAAGGTAAGTTCAGTAGAGACATCATATAGGTCACTTTCTTAACATATCATTAACTACGGGTGTATACACATCTGGAAATTATATGTATCTATTGATGTGATTTCGTGTACTGATGTGAAAAATTATTCTAGAAATCTTCTTGGCCTTACAAAAGAATCTTTTGCGAGGAGTTTTAGATGACTGAAATTTATATTGTGACTTGTGTGAGTGACGCGTTATTAGATCAAAAATATAAGGCAATACAAAATAAAGTCTTGCTGATGCTTTTTAATTTTTACTAATCGTGAGCCCGGACATCCTTATTTTCCTCTATAAGATATCAAATATGCGCGCTCGTACTTCTCAACCTTCTCAGTGAAATCTCAAAACGTCTCCATTCAAGTCATCCATGTTGAACCATCATTCTCAATTTGATGATCTATGGATAACTTAAACGGTCACTTGCCTTGTACCATTAATTCATTTCGTAACTGAGCACCGAGCGTGTCTGGTGGCAGTGACTGATTATTCCTTCTCGTGAATGCCGACAAATGATCTCCTACTGCAGCTCTTGTTTCAAATTTGGGTGAAATTTAAAGCTGATGGCGTTCGATTATACATGTGTTTTGTGCTGACAAACTCTTCATTCAGAGACATGATGCTACACAACTAAGTAAATATGTTTTTTTTTGTATGTGAGAGTTGGAATTTTTCAATATTCTAAAATATTAGGAGCTGAAAGTTAAAAGTATGCGAACTTCTTACCTTATAGTTCTATCTCCAAGCCGTTTTATTGGTCACTACTATATATTTCGATCGATGCTAGTTCTACTAGAAGAAATTGAAAGTGGTAATGTGAAGACTCTCATAATAAATTTGACATAAAAAAGGTGCTCAAATTAGAAAAATATTGTATCTCTGCGCAGAACGATGAACCCAATCAAAAGGTTTGTAAAAATGAAGATACAAAAGAAACAAGTTCTGTTTAGAAAACTCTACTTCAATGTAAAAACGATCAAAAAACAAGGTACGTTTGCTCTTCACCCAGCAAACGTACTGTACGTTTACCCCATGAAGACTTTGCGCTGGTGAAACGTGCGCGTTCAACTCGAGTGTTTTTGAACTGCCTACTCGCAAGATACTCTTATTTTGAAATTCGCAATTTCATGATTTTAAATGTTCAAAGAAACTACACCGATACTGTGTAGGATTCAATGAACAGATACGCTTGCTTACATATGTGCTTCGAGTGCTTATGTTTAGAAAATAAATATCAATAAATAATTAACTATAGCACACTCAGTTGAAATTTCTTTTAAATTGCTGCCCATATCTGCACTGCGTTACTAAAAGAATAGTCCCTTTGCCAGAACTTTAATCATGCATTATTTTATTAAATTTAGAAAAAGTAATGCAAAATCAAGTACATGTTATGTTATGTAATGAAAGTGAAAAACAGCAAAATGAATAAATGTGCTAAAATCTTATTAAAAATTATTTATATAATCCTTTAATTCATAGAAAATTTTGAGCTCTTAGAATTTTTTCGACACTTGCTTTTCTCATGAGAATGACTTTTGACATTTTTGAAATTGAAAGTGGTGATGCATTTCGAAAAACATATTTCGTGTTTTTAGAAATACCGATTAAAATTCTTGTTATCAATAGATATATATTTTTTGTTTAATTAATATTTCTGCTATAGGTGCGAAAAATTAAGTAGTTTATTGAGCCATATGTAAATATATATGCTTACTTTGTTTATTTTGCATTACTTAAAGATGTTCTACAGGGAGCGAATCCTGAGAAATTTGAAATCGATCATTATCAGAAAGGGCTGTGAGTTCCAGGATCATTTACTTCTTCAGGTACAGTAGCTAATCCTGCTTGATTCAATTTGAAATTTACAAGAAATATCAACAGTGCTGCACAGGAGAGTCGCGAGAAACAGCACACCGCGGTAACGTGTGACTTGAACTGGGACGCTCAGCTGTGGCCGGCAGAGGCGAGCATTGGCACTGAAGAATTCCGAACAAACGAACTGCAGTTCCTTTAGTGGCTTGTGAACTCTAGCCATGTTGAACGAATTGCGTGCATCAGAAGAACTGTTTGACTCATGTTAAACGCATTTGAATCAAAGGATAGGGTATGTTCCATGACCTATCTGCTCACGTTTCAAAATGTGATCAATAACATTTAGTCCAACAATAGACTCAGTGGAATCGTGCAAGCTTGAGTTCTGTTTTCTGTGTACAATTGCAAATGAGCACAACCTTTATATCTCAGCATAGCTTGGAATCTCCCTTGTCCAATATATTTTTGTTTACAACTCATACAGTCCGAGTTTCGCTTCATCTCACAAGTATTCGTGCTAGTGAGATTATTAGCATGTGACTGTATTACTCTGAGGTGCAGTCTTTCAATACACCTCACTAGCAATAGCAAGTTGATTGCTTCAAGGCCCACAGTCTTGCTACCTCTCACTACAGCAATCACAGTTGTGTTGACGAGTCTTGCTACATCTCAATTGCAACAGCGGGTGTGATAGTTTCGAGGTGCAGGATTTTAGTACATTTCGTTAGAAATTCTAGGCGAAGAGGCAGCTCTACACTTGCCTCACTGCTGCTTTTGTGACTTTTTCGGTGCTCTGAAAATTTTCATAAGCCACTGAAAAATCACATTATTTTCGCGTACACTTTATCAATAACCATTTCAGTTTGAGCAATATATGGAGAATTTACGTAATGAGCCATGTAAATCATGTTAACATTTTTGAACGTATTGCGAACCTCGCCTCTCATCTTTGTAACAGATCGAATTTGTTTTCATTATTAAAACCTATTCCTGTTCTACAGCTGTCAACTGACTGTAAGAAATTTAGTGTAGGTTTTATTTGCCTAAAAAAATACTTCCTTAAATTTTTGTTGCAACTTTCATTTCAAAATTTTAAATTCCGTCGTATGGCAGTACGCAACGCAGGAATTTTCAAAAATTAAAACCGAATTGTAAACATAAATTTCATGTCACAAGTAAGTCACCAATAGTTCTTATTTGCATCATGTATTAATCAATAACTTTGACATTGTGCAAAAATCATAAACTAATTGAGGAAATGACGTATTCAAATTGAAGATAAACTTGGGCTCTATAATTATTTAAAAGATAAATTTGGAAGCTCTTCTTGGCAATTCTGCAAGTCCTTTTTTCCCTCAGTTTGTTGTTGACCGTGGGGTCATTGCGTGTAAATTAACGTGTGTAGAATTCTTCATCGAAAATCTCGAACCTGGCCTAACGATTCATAATAGGAGTAAATAATCTGCAGCGTGGAAAACAAAACTTTAATGAAAAATCAACACAGTGGATTTCACCCAATATAGTAAATTGATGCTCTTTGGGGTCAAACAAATGAGTTCTTTTAAAATACTTGTGGACGAGTGCCCTATTTCAAGAATTAAGATCGATCTCTCCATTAGCAATACTAAGTCGTGGAGTTAAATTAATGCAACGGCATTTCGGGGCAATCAACCTAATTTGTCAAGACATTGATGGAGATCGGAGAACACTTTTAGGTGCCAAGGCTGCGAGATAGCAAGCACTGCAAACCATCGGCAAGCAAAGACGCAAAACATTTTTGCGGGTTCCTTTCGTGGTCGGACAGAGCAGCCCCAACAGCCACCACTACCGTCTGCGCCGCTCAAGGACGACTTATTTTTGGCCGCGATCCCAAACACACTCGGCAGCGGCCGTAGATTTCTCGTTCGGCCGAAAACTACCGATCGTCTCCCACATCTTATTTAAACATAACTTATTCTCACTCTTCTGACGAAAAAATGGATTTTTGTTCAAGAAATATGTTATCTAAGAACTTGGGCTTCGTTGAAAGTACTTATCATTACTGAAGCCCGTGAAGAAAACATAATTGAAAAAACGCTGGCATCTAACGTTACCTGTAAAACCCTACCCTAAATCACGAAATCGCAAAAATTAAGCAGAAAAGTACAAATGCAATGGAAGAAATAAGATAGTTATTTTCAGTTTGAGCCTTTCGACTTTCTGATGAAGACTAAATAAACTTACTTGCACAATTGCAGAGCAATTTTGTGGACAATGGTAGACTTTTACTTGGCTTCTGGCAAGCTCTAATTTCCAACCTTGCAGATGGTTTGACGACTGGCAAGTAGAGATGGTCGCTAATCACCAATTTTAATACGCTTGAAGCTTCAATTATTATATTTTGAGATCGTTAATATTTCTAATCTATTAATGTCTAAATTTTTGAATGAAGTTCCACTCCTGGCTTAGAACACAATCGAAATAAATGCAGGGCTCACTTTGAAAGTTCTTACTTCTATTAACAACTAGCCGCACAGCGTGTTATTCAAGAATACCTAGATTCACGAAACGATGGAGCACTGAAGTAAGAAAAAGTTTCTATCACTAATTCAGCTCACGAACATTTGATTTCGAAGTCACAAAAGAAACAACCCCATTTCAAACAGGATTTCACTCGATAAACTAAGAAACTTAAAGCTGTCTGGGCCCACACAGTGTGAGCCTCGAGGGTCTGTGCTGTGAGCAGATTCAACGAAAGCTGATCCGAGAGATCTCACTCTGGGCTGCAGCACCACGGCCGCCCCAGGCGTCACGGTTTCTGCAGGTGACCGACTGTCTGCAGCTCTTCACAGATAACTTGCATCACTTGGCCGGCAGCCTGCCCTCGAGTACCGGAAGACGGAGCTGCGAAGCTTCGAGTTCAACAAACTCAGCCAGAAAAACATGATACTGATATTTGAGGTGCTAACTCACGGCTCTCATGATAATTATATGCCGATGCTCTAGTCAGAACGATTTGAAATGTTCACGTGTGGAAAATCTCTGCCCTTGGTTTTTTCAAACGGCACTTTTGATTTTGCACCTTGAATTTGAATGTTTTTTCGGAGACAGAATTTTTAATTTTAGAATTAGAACAGTGCATTGGGATTCTGCGCTTTCTGTGCAGGTGCTTCACCAAGGCTTAGACCTCGTCTTGAGTTGCGGCTGCCGGTGAGGCGCGTCATGCAGCTCTTCCTGCGACAGCGCTACTGCGGCTTCAGTACCGCCGGGCCACCGAAGGCGTCGTCCACCCAGACTGCTAGCACCGTCAACCACCACGCCAGCGTTATTTATTCCATGGAAAAATACGAGTAGTCTCGATGAGTCTTTCTGTTCCAATCCCAGGCGGCCGCCCGTGTTACCACATGGGTGCAGATCAGCCGAAGACGAGCGGTTGTCTTCTTATGACTAATTTCGTCCGACCGCACGAGCAGCGCGCTGATCGCAGCACGCCGGCTGTAAGGTGCCGGATCGATTGTGGTGACGAAGGAGCTGCTCCCCTGGATGTGCGTACGCTGTCTGACGCCCCGAGGGGGACACGCAGCGGCAGCCCGGCTAGTTGAGTTGCCTGCCGGCCGGAATGGAGGTAACTGATGACTCGAGTCGTAGGGAGCCAGAGACGGAGGCAGCGTGGCAACAAACAGAGAGAGGTGCCAAGTTCGCTCCCGGGGGGACACCAAACCTTAGATGGCCTTGGGTGGCTCCAAACATCGTCCTCCTCAGACTCAAAAGTTCCCACAATTTCATTCGAGGTTAAGAGCTTCGCTTCCCGCAAACTTGAGCCTAATTTTCCTCCATAGGGTTTTGTCAAGTTTTAGTTCGACCGAAAGAATTCATTTAATTCTCGGCGATGCATGACCAATGTCATTCAAATGTTGGTTGAAATTGATAGTACTAAGAAGTTTCAAAAAGGTATCACAGTCATTCGATGTTTTTTAATTGTAGAATTGCACTTCGGCAAAACTCTTGGTGAATTATACTCGTATTTACTCGCATTTCTATTGATGACAAATCCTACGGACACAACCTCATTGAATCAATTTACCTTAAAAAATACAGCAGGAAGGGAACCTCAGCGCCATGTTCCAAAGATTACCAGAGAAATATCTAAAAAGACACAATATTCACTTCTGTGTTGCATGGAAGCCTGCACAGAAAAGAGCATAAACATAGTAGGGCGACGTCGTCTGACTCGAGCCACAGGTAGAGCTCGACTTCTAATCGTAAGCGAATTTTTGGAGTCAAGGCGAGGCCTTGAACAATTTCAGATCGTTGTAGTTCTCGTGGACTACGTTTGTACTAGAAAATTGCGTTGGGGCTGAACTTCAAAACGTAGTATTCAGTTCACCAGATGTCTTTTATTTTTAATCTAAAATCACAAACATTTGCGTAAAAGAGGTTAAAGCATTTTAATGAAAAAACTCAAAAATTATGTAGAACAAATACATTCGACAAGCAAGTTGAAGTTCTAATTCCTTAATAGTTATAATTCAAAATCTCTGTCTCTGTGCAGAGGTGTTCATAAATAGATACACATACTTGTACCTCTCCTTCATGTACATGGGTGTCGAGTAACTCCAATTCGCCATAAAATGGCTAGCCCTGCGCGGTAAATAAATATGTGCGAGCTCGGACACTGGTCGATTTCTTTCTTCAATTACGTGCAGTTCTGCTAAGAAATTTATGCGAATTGATAATAGAACGAAACGCAGGTAATGACCGAAACGTCTAAGAAGGAATGCTCTTGAATTTCTGTTAGAAAATTAGTTTGTGTAAGAATGCGCAGCACATTCTTACTTACGTTCTGGCAGACTTCTTCTATTGCACGAGAATAATATACACCGGTCGAGAATGCCCACCAAGAAGAACGAGACACTTGAGTCTAGAATTTAGTGCTACAGAACTCACTTTCAAGGAGTAACTGGTGTCGTCCTAATGAATTATTTTTCTTAAAAAAATCAGAACTGAAAGTTTTTTCTTCAAGATGTTGTTGTTTGTGTGAATATAATGAAAAGAGCAATTCAGTACAGTTCCTTTTATAATTGATAGAAGAGGGGTTTTCTTCTTATAAATATCATTGGCCTTAAAATGAAACAGGTATCATCTTGTCAACTTCTATATAGTTCAAAGCACTGTAATTTGATGAAATCATATGAATTCTGTTATCAGAAGTACGCTACAAGGAAATAAACTACAATTCAGGCTTAAGAGCGCAGTCTAAGCTCACGAATCCTTTAGGGCACTTTTTGATTACCATCGGAATTAACAACAAGACTTTACAAACAAACTTTTTATACACCTCATCGACCTTGGCAGAAAACGAGGTGAAGGTAAACTCCTTTTAGAAGGATTCTGTACCAATTATCCTCTGAAATTTCTCCTTACAACAGTATCCTCATTCGCATTTTTGACCTTAAACATTCCAGTTCAAAGTCAGATGCAGTAAAGTTTCAAAAGCAAACGACTTCAGCAGCCATAACTGCGAAGGACACCACTCACAACACAGCGATTGAAATGCTACCCCTCACTGGCTGTAAAATTGCTTCGAATCGAGTTTCGTTGCACTAAAAGCAAAAGTCGAGGCCAAACTTAGGGAGATCAAGGATGAAGTTCTTTGTGCGATCTTGGTGCCTATAATGAAGGCGACGGGGATGTTCAGCTCAGAATTTGAGTGCAAAACAAGTAAAGCTCAATTTTTAACGTGCGATGCGAATTACTGTAGCAATGTTTTTGTACCATGATGTGCATTGTTTATGCTATTCCATTTGTAACTAAACACGCAAGAATGACGACCAAGGAAAGCTCTTTCAGAAATCACGATAAAATTCGAGCGCCGTAAGCTCGAGAAACACTTCCCTCGCCGGGGACTTTCCTCTTCACGATTCTAAAATAATCGTGACGCTACTTATCCTTGATATCATCGTGCACTTTTTTCTTCGGTGACAGCTTGAGTTCTTATTTTACGATCAGCAATCCCTCTGCAGCGGCTCGTATTCAGAGATGCTCGACCACGCACGAGTGCTTTACATGATAGAAAATTCTCTTTGAAAATTGAGAGTCCCTCGTTGTATGACGCATGAGATCCAGCACTCTCAGGAGTGTTTAGTTGTAGTTTTGTAGTTTTACTTGCGTGTGCAAATATTTTTTACTGCGCCTGCTAACTTGTTTGAAATCCGCTCCTATTGATAGACAATTTTACGCCTTTTCTTTCTCTCTGTTCTCATTTCGAACACACCTTCTCACAACACAACACGCGCTTTATCTAAAACATTTTTCCCAAATTGGATTGCTATTTTTATCGAATAATGCATGAAGAGTGTCTAGAATATACCAAGGATCGCTGTCTAGCTGTATCCCATTTTAAATTACTGACATCGAAAAGATAGCTGCCACATCAGACTCAGCTTCATAAGTTGGTCACAATTATTAAAGTTACAACACAATCAATCTTAAAGCGTTAGATGAGGAGAATCAACATGCGTTTCAAACAAAAATAAATTAGTCAATTAAATTTAAAGTAATCGAAAAGCAACGAATATTTTATACCCAACACGTCTGATGAGAATATACTTATTACAATACCCTAACCTTGTGCGTAGTAACTTTACGATATTTACCTTGTGCGTAATAACTTTACAATCGGGCCTAAAGTTTGAAGCTTATTTACTTCTGTTTTTTAGAGTTGATTTACAACTTAAATGCAATCAAAATCAAATGTGACTGACAAAGCACAGAAATGATGAGATGGCAAATACGAGTATAAGTTTGCCATAATAGTTAATGATAATTTTATTACATACGGTGGTAGTTTTTGTGAGGAATATTCTCATAGATACAATCTTTGTACAGCACAGATGGAGATAATCCTTTAGTGCCGTAATGCATATTCTGTCGAGAACATTTATGGTCAGGAGACGCACACATTATCCAATTAAGAAATTATGCATAATTCATAAAAAATATCCACTGCAAGTGCTACTATACATCATTAAAAATGAAGTGATGCAGTTCCTAAACATGACTTTCACAGATATGAAATTAACATATTTTTAATTAGCTAAGTTGATATGCTATTCTGAATGACAGTTCATGCGGATAATTTTGAAGTGCAAGTAAAATTTTGCGCTGTGCTGAAAGCTATTACATTGCAATGGATTCATTTATTTCCCATTAAAGCTATGACATTCCGATGAAGAAATTTCTTTCATAACGCGAACTATAACGCGTTCTATAACTGAACGAATTCAATAAAACGATTCGAATCCAACTAAGATGAAAAACTCTACATTAAAAATAGTACTTTTCAGGATAATGAAATAAACTCAGGGCTGAGGGACTTAACGAGTTGAGCGTGGTCGTATTTGAAGAGGCAGGGCTTAGCACTTTACCAGCAACATGTCAAAGCATCAATGTATACGTGCTAAGAAATGAATCTTTTGGCGCACCAGAGCGCGTGATAAGTTTGTGTTTGAGAGCGTGGCGGTGCGTGCACCAGCCTGTCCTTGGCAGGCCGAGGTCTTGGCAAAGCTACGTTCGGCAGGCACAAGCTGATAAGCCAATAGAATCCCTTTGAAAAGTGCCGAGAAATTCTCATTGCCTTGTCGTAGCGAGCCAGAAAGTCTACGATTGGGTCTATATTAACTGCCAACTTCAGTATGTACTCTACCTCGCGAAGTATTAATACGTAAATACTACATTTGCTTAAGATCGCAGCATACGTTCAAGAAATTTTCACATTAATTTGCTGATGAAAAATAACAATATTTAAACTTAAGGAACATGCAATGCTCAAAAAACACGTACTAATGTCAAGTAGAAAAATAATTACTTTTCATGCTCTCTTCTTTACAGTTCTGATTGAAATATTATTGCTTAAATTGATATGTATTGTAGAGCTATCGCAGTAATATTGCGGACAAATGTAAAAGTGATGAGCAGTTGGAGCTCCGAACTATTCGTGTTTTCCTGGTATGGCTCTAGACGCGAAGTCAGCGTCATGGATGCTCAGGTAATTAGAATTTTACTTTACCTTATTGAGCATTTCCACATACCACCGTAAGTAATAACATCAGCCTCTCTGATTTTATTCCATTTTACTGCTAGAATATTTCACCGCAATCCCATTTACCTGTTACGTCTTATTCCTTTTTATTATCAAAACCTATCACTACAACTACATCTGTCTCCTATACTGGCGCGTCCTGTTGTGTACATAAATATCCCATATCACCAATGTAAAATCTATTTTGATAACCATTCTTCATATCAATGTGACAATAAACTACCTCAGGTACATCCAGATCTATAACTTCACTCCACATTAATTATTGCCGCAAAAAAGTAGTTATTTCTAAGGTGCTATCATTGTTAACTAAAAAACGATATCGTAAACCTGTCTGCCTGTAGTTACAATTGAAATGAATGAATACTTGAACAGTGACAATAAGCCAAACAGGAATTCAATAGTTCAAATATTCAACGAAAATGTAGTTTGTAAAACAGACTCTATTTGAAGACATCAATAGGCCAAAAAATTTTCACTCGGTAGGTCTGCAGGTCGATATCCTAACATTATAATAGATCCAAAAGCAAGCCATCAATGATCTGAGCGCTTGAAACTAGAGTACGCATAGCAAGGAACGAAAACTCCTATTAACGTTTAGCATTACATCTTTTCTAGAGTAGAACAGCCTCAACCTTGAAGCCTTAAAACCTTGCAGGACTTTGAATCTTAGACCTAAAAAATGTTTTTTAGCATTCAAGTGAGGCGACTCAGTCTGAAACGAGGATTGATACGGTTTTAACTTGTACGCGTATTTTAATTCGTGTTCTTCAGCAAACCCGAGCTACTTTACAGATATTGCAAATGCATTTTCTGTGTTTAAACATTATGTTAGAAATTTCACAGTTCTATTACGAATTAGCAGCTTCATCAATGACGTGCAAGCCTTCTGTACTATCTTGTGAAAAGTAAACGTTTATCTCGAATCCATCCTTACTATGATTCAATGTTAGTACTGGGTTATTTTCTTTGGAGATGGAATCGCAATTTAAAAAAATAACCCGTTTTAGTTCACTTGATCAGACTCAGACATAAAAAATTTCATGTTATCTAAGCGCTAACGCCGCAAGATTATTGGAACTGCAAGATTTTTTAAGTAAAAACCTCGTCCTCTTACTGAGGACTTCATGAACATATATTATCTCTCAATGTACTGGTGAGTAGCTGCAAGGTGACCTTCATAAGCTTAGTGTAGTTATATAAAAGCTGCATACATAAATGACTGACGTGCATGGTTCGGCTGGAAATGATTTACCTTTCATCGACAAAAAACTTTCATTAGTGGCGCTTCAACTCGGTCTCGCGAGGCAGTTGGTGTGGTGGCCAATGGCCGCGTTAATATTTACTGAGATGAACCCAGACATAAATCATATTAATTCGTTATTTTCGATTCCAAACATCATAGAGAGGGTAACTTTGTCGATAGTTCAAATTCATTGCATCAAAATCGAAATATTGCAATGAATTTTCTATCAAGTGTTCGAACTGTAGATCCCCTGATCTAAAAAATGTATATTAGTTGTACTATCTCATAATTAAGTTGCAACTTAGTCATCATAAGCTTCACAGAAAACTTGCTAGGTGACATTTCCAGGAATATGATTCGTATGCAGAAGTAATATTCACTACGTAAAATTGATAAGCGGACTGGAAATTGCACATATATTTGAACAGCAGAATTCTTAAACCATTCAAATGCAAACATAAACCATGACCTCATCAAACAAACAATGAGCTACCGAAAAACGGTAAACACATAATTCTAGGAGCTATCTATTGAACTCTTTCAAAGTGTTAGGCATCCTTCTTGAATGATCTCAATCTTATTGTACCTCAATTGAATTACTGAAGGTATACTAGCGTTACAATGTGCTCTGGTTTTAACTACGATCTTCTCAAAGTGAAACCGGGAAAAATCTCAATGTTTTTATTGGCGCTGCATTCCAAATCCTTGTTTTTATTAATCGTTATGCCTGCACGTCTCTCATTAGACTCTGCCACCCTGCTTGATAATAATGTTTTGACAGGCTCAATTGCTGTGTTCTTAGGAATATTATCTTCCGATTTATGGGGTCATTTTCCAGTATTTCTAGTGAAAAAGAACATCTTCATTGCATGAAAAATGAAGCTGCTGCAACTCATAAATGTCGTACTCTAAATGAGGCTAGAGTGATGAAAATGCACAATGTGACTGTGCGATACGATAATTAATCGCTAACAATTGTGCAATTGATGCTACACACGACAATGCCTTGTTAAATCTGACTGATGTCATTAGCTCCTCATGTCAACTCTATAGTCCTATGATCGCTCGCACAATGTCAAAAAAGAACAGACAAAAGCTTTGGTCACCCAAGAAATCATGATGAATTAAAAAAAACGGATACTTCTTATTATTATGTATTATTATACACACTATATATTATTCCATGAGGGGATGACATCATCAGCTTTATGTTACAAGGTCAGAAATTGCGTAACAAATCAGATCGAAAATCTAGGAAAATTATTAATCTCACAAATTTTCCCGATTTAAAAACGACATTGAGAAAACTCGGTGCCTACTAAATTCAATTTACCGACCAAGACAACGAGAGACAGCCCAAATTCAATCTGTTATTCAGAATACAAAATGTAGGCGTAGCTAATCTCTTCAGCAACTCGAAAATTTGCCAAGATGTTACAGATAACATTGTTTGCGATTGAATTTAACACTTGAAATACATAAGACACAGGCATGAAAATAAATTTTTCTTCAGATGTTTGCTAGCAGAAACAACTTCCAAAATAAATCTACTGGATTGAAATCGTTCTGTCCCTGTAAAAGTACAAAATAGGTAACAGATTTAACAACTTGATCCTATCGGTCAAAATTCACAATTTTGTATTTCTGGGTATTTTTTCAAATTATCTAAAAGTTAAACGAGTGACTTTCATTTTTGGGAGTGGGAATGAAACTCTTGTCAAAAGTTATTGACATGTTTCTTTCCTACTAATATTTCGTAAAATATTAGAGAAAATTATATAGAAGAATGTGTATTCTTCATTCGCACAGAAATCATTTCTCTATTACAAACAGTATGACCTCCATTGCCAAAAAATAAACGACACAGTTCACTTCAAATCATCGGCAATATATTTATTTCCTTGAGTTTTGACGAAGGAAAATTGGAATTTTCTGTATTTCTCGGCTGTTGGATAACACTTGAGTCTGTAGATAACAACATTTAACTCTCGAAACTCAGCTGTCATCCAAATTTCTTGACAAATCTTGAGAAGTTCTTTATCATTGGTGACGTCCCATCAGAACTCCTTGCTTTTTGTGATGAAGTTCCTGAAGGATTTGTTTCGGTACCCTTATTGTTTATGATGTTCATTAATGATGTCAACATTGGTAAATATCTCACGATTACGGATAGAAGTGTGGCAGGTAAACTTTTTAATTCATTATTCAAATTCATACTTTTTCCGGTGAGAATATTTTCTCTACATCTCTCTTTTAGGAAAACGATGTCACAATATCAACCAGTATTAATAGAACGTTGCAAAAGTTCAAATGTGCCTTGAAACGAATAGGATATGCATCAAAGTGGATAAAATAAAATACAGACTATTCTCTTATGATCGAACTGCACATTTTCCCTGCATCAAAACCGGCGATGGTAAAATTGAAGAAACTAAGTCATCAGAGATCCTAGGGATTATCATCGATGGAAACCTAACTTTTAAAAAGCTTATAATATTTAGTAGCGCTAAGCTATCAAAATTTATGATAATGTACAACATTATCAAAAATATATCACAAAGAGTAACGTTGAATATAACGCATAGGTCATTAACTCATCCAAATCTACAATATGGTATAAGTGGTCATGTGACCAATAATGAGACAATATGGTCATGTGACCAATAATGGGACAATATGGTCATGTGACCAATAATGGGACAATATGGTCATGTGAACAATAATGAAACAATATGGTCATGTGACCAATAATGGGACAATATGGTCAAGTGAACAATAATGAGACAATATGGTCATGTGACCAATAATGAGACAATATGGTTATGAGACCAATAAACTGAAATGGACATACTTTATATCCTAAAAAATAGTTATGACAGATAAAAAATTTGGAGTGCAATGTTAATACAAATTCATATGTACCTAAAAAAAGTACGCTTTGTGATCTTTACCAAATTGCCCTGTATATTTCAAAATTCTTCTCATATATAAAAAAATTTCTAATGAAAGCAATGAAAACATGACTAAGTGATAAAGACTATAAGCCGAAATAAACCCATACTCTCCCACCTAGTTTTGGCTTATACTCTCCCAATTAACTCATACTCTCCCAATTAACTCATACTCTCCCAATTAACTCATACTCTCCCACCCACTCATACTCTCCCAATTTTACACCGCAAAACTGAATCATAATTTTGCTTTTATTACAACTGAATTAATGCTTGGAACTCATTGCCTTTTATCGTTCGTGATAAGAACACTTTCTATGTGCTCAAAGCAAATGTTGGATTTTATTTCTTGTCTAAATACTCACGAAGGTAATTGTAGAAGGATAGACTGATATCCTAATATAAAATTAAATACCACTCTCTATCCATGGGATTAAATTTATTCCAAGTATTTTATAGAATGTACAGCTTTCCATTGACTTGATAAAGGTTATAAAATCCTTAATTTTAATCATGTACCATATTTTCAATTTACTTAGTATTTGATCAATCATATGTACGATAGGGATAGGTGCTTTAGTTTACATGCATTTACATACGTACATGTGTATCCATGCATGTATGTTTCAGAACACGTTTTCTATAGGATATTCTATAAGCCAGAGAACTTATTTAGGCCAATAACTAGCTATAGTTAAAAACATCCATTGAAAGATTATCAGGCAATACATTTGTGCATTTTTTATGTAGCGTTTGTGGTAATAAATTGTTTGTTTGATCATCGTTATTAACGGATGGGGCAGTTTTACCACCGGAATGAAGCTCAGCAGTGTTTTAACCTTGCTTGATGTTGTCAGTTGAATGAAGTGCGTTTAGCGACTGCAATCGGCCAGTCTTGTTTCACTCGTCTTCCATGTAGGGAAAATTTTATGGACGATTTTATTTTATGGACAAATTTTACATTTTTATATTGAGAAAATTTGGTTGAAGGAATGTCTTAACTTTTTTAAGCCTGTTCTGTATCGAAGGTATGTTGACGATACGTTTCTGTTGTTTCGGGATGAGATTCAGATTGAACTGTTCTTAGATTATGTGAACAACAAGCACTCTTCTATTGAGTTTCCATATGAAAAAGAAGCTAATAATAAGCTTAATATTTTAGATGTACGTATATAAAAAAAACGAACAACTCTTTCCAACCAGTGTCTTTCGTAAAGCAACAAATACGGGCTTAGGCATGAAATATAACAGTGCAATAAATTTCAACCTTAAGTGCAATTCGATATCTTGTCTCGTAAATAGGGCTTTTAAAATTTGTTCAACGTATGATGCTTATACAAATCAATTGGAATTCTTGCGGTTATACTTTTGCAGAAATTAATTTCCACTGTCCTTTGTTGGAAAACTTCTACGCAAAACAACGGAACACAACCGGGAGGGAAAATCTGCTAATTTTAATGTTCCAAAAAAATAGTGTCTTCCGCTCCCATACATCTCTAGCTTCCAAATTAACTGTGTATCTAAGGAACTAAAACGCTTCGTGTCTAAACACTACCCACAAATTAACCTCAGGTTAATTTTTCGAAAAAAATTCACTGTTGGTAGTTTTTCCCGTTTACTGACAGAATGCCTGCGCTCTTGCACAGCTGCACCGTCTATGAACACTCGTGCAGGCAGGACAGGGCTACGTGTTGTAGGGAGACGACTCGCCAATCTGCTACGCGCGTAACAGAGCACAGGGGAATTTCCGCATGTACCGGCAGGGCATCTGTAAGGCCTTCAAAAAGTAGTTATAGAGATCATTCCCTTGAAGCTGATCCCCCATTCATGATAATAGTTTTAAATTATAGGTTCTAGCAGCGGGCAGGCCATCAAATTACTGGAGAGTGTTTTTATTCACCAACGTAGGTCAATTTTAAATGATTCGTACTCATTTGTACCATTTTATATTTTAGGACTATGGGTTTTGTAAAACTTTTAAATTTCTTGTGTTGTTCGTCTTATGTTTAACTAATTTATCCGTTTAGCAATTTCTCATGCGTAATATGCACAATAAATTTTCCATTCTTTCCAGATACTGAATATGAGCGTAGAATTGCTCGAAAGCTTTATACTTTTAATACACATCTAATTATTTTGAAATGTTTTCACTCACTTTTGTTTTATTATTCATCTGTCGTTTACGCTTCCCTAAACGTAAATCGATTAGTGTCATCATTAGGGAAGGATATACAGAAGGGGGCCTCAGACAGTTTCGCTTCTACGAGAATTGTAGCTTAAACCTTCAGACTTGCATTCGAAACTTGGAATTTTTGGAAACGTGCTGCACGAATGACCTCACTCCCAAATTCATCAGCTTCACACTGTACGGGCGTCATCTTCAACAAGGCCAGAACTGCCTACAGTTTCAAAAAAGACTTGCGCGGTGAAATTGACAGCAAGCGCGAGGTGGAGACAACCCAACAATCCCAACGTAATGAAGCTCGAGAACAACTGAGGCTTAGCATTTCGTGGTTGGAGTTCAACCACTTTACTATGTATGTAAGATTTGGTGTAGATTAAAAGGATAGGATTTTTACGAGAGCCCGTAGTAGGAAATTGCTAAATTTTATGGATTTGATGGTGTGGCTATAGTTTTCTCAACGCAATTGAAAATTTAAATCCAAAGTACTCGTTCTACTACATAGCGTAAGAGAAAAATACTTGAAGAAAAAAAATTGGAAGCGGTGTCGGGTCCGAGGGAATTTGTAAGGTTTGTGTCCGATGGCAACAGCACAGCGACGATCTCATTGCGTCTACAGTCACAGCTGCCGTCTGGTGCTGGTCGGCGTGAACGAATGTTCCAATATTTTAGTGCTTGAATGTCATAAAAGAAATTTATTTTAAATTATGAATCTTGAAACTTATTCTGAAGTACTTGAACGTCTCTCCTTCTGATAACGCATATATTTGTACCAGTTTCAGACTTGTAATTTAGAATATTACTGAAAAAGATTTTCTATAAAAACTAGAAACAAGACTATTTTCACGTGAAATTTCGCGCGGAACGTTATTCTTACTAATTATGCTAACTGATTAAACACCTAGGTAGCATTGGAAGCTAGATTCAGAGATAAAAAGTTTTCTGCCATGCTAAAAAAGCGCACACCTCGGGCGGACTTGCGGGCTGAGTTTTTTTTGTAAACAGAGCGTTTTTGCTGGGAAGGCCTGAGTGAGTGAAGGGTGCTCGAGTAAGCTCTTCCGAGTTTTGTGGGCTTCGGTTTTTCTGTTCTTTCGGAAACGACGCCGAGTAGTTCCACAAACTCGATTTATTCTTCGAAATTTATGCACGCCGAAAGGCTTTCACGTGAAAAGCTTTTAAGTGTTTTCGAGGGTTGATGTGAATTTTACTGAATATGTGTATTGCGGGATATGTAACAATTACAATTTAACATATCACATTTTGTCAAAACATTTCAGAGTCATGCTTAATCTGAAGAGTAAGATGTCTCAGAAGTCCGCATGGAGAATCATTTCAGCTCAGGTAAAAGCATTTGACATATGCGTGACTCACGAACTTCTCAACTATCTCCTAAAATTTCACATCATTCCGATAAAATTCACTAAAATTGATCACCAATTAACAATATCCAAATAATGAGATCCGTCTACTGAATTCGTTACACCCAAAAGTATCATAGAAATCGAGCAATGTGAAACATTCCATGCTCATATGATGACTCACTCAAACATCACGAGCAAATGTCAATTCAAGGTGACAGGAACGTTTGGTTCGTATGTATTTTCTCTGCTAGGAATATACAGTGAACACCAAACGTACAGTCAGATGACACTCTGTCCACAGCTGGTCAAAACGCTCTGTCCGCAGCTGGTCAAAACGCTCTGTCCACAGCTGGTCAAAACGCTCTGTCCACAGCTGGTCAAAATGCTCTGT